>APFE030933096.1:23236-59467 GCA_000404065.3 Pinus taeda
TAACATGTTGTCTCCACTGCCTCTGCCCAGAATTCCTATCCTAACCCAACACCACTGAGCATGCTTCTTGCCCTTTCCATCAACATCTTGTTCATTCTTTCTGCAACTCCATTTTTCTGAAGTGTGTATGGAGTAGTCTTTTGCCATGTTATACCACACTTCTTACAAAATTCTTCAAATTCCTTACTACAAAACTCTCCACCGTTATCTTTCCTCAACACCTTTATCTTCTTCTCTGTCTCGTTTTCCACCAGAGCCTTAAATTCTTTAAACCTGACAAAGACTTAAAATTTCTTATTAAGGAAATATATCCATGTATTCCTTGAGAAGTCATATATAAATGATACATAGTACATAGACTTACCCAGTGATGGAACCTTCACAGGTCCAAACACATCATTTGCAAAAGTTCTAATATATGTTTCGCCCTCTTACCACCAGAGGGGAAACTCACCCGATTCTGCTTCCCATATACATAATTTTCACAAAAATAAAAATCCAAAGAGCTATTACTCATACCTTCTACCATACCTTTACCATGAAGTATCTGAAATCCCTTTTCTCCAGTATGTCCAAGCCTTTGATGCCACAACATGGTCTTCTCTCCAGAGACCACTCTATTTTCTGATCCACTTTCAGGAACCAGAGAACCATTGCACCCATCAACAATAGTGCTACCTTGCATCTTGTACAAAGTTCCAATTCGAACTCCATGCATCAATACTAGTGCCCCTCGAACCATATTACAAGTATCCTTCTTGAACACTATTTTTAAGCCTGCATCATCTAGCTTGCTTACAAAAATCAGATTCCTAGCTAATCCAGGAATATGCAGAACACTTGGAAGTGTTCCAACCCTTCCACCTTGCAACTTCAACTTTACTTTTCCACAACCAATGATTCTAACCTTCCTGTCATCCCCCAAGAAGACATCACCACCATCATATTTCTCATACTCACAAAACCACTCTCTATGGGGAGTGAAGTGAAAGGATGCATCTGAGTCAATCAACCATGCCTCATGATCTACATGTGTACTTGAAGAAGCCAAGTACACATCCCCACCTTCATCTAAGGTGGTTTTCACCTCAGCAGAAGAAGCATCATCAAATCCATTTCCTTTATCAGAAGCTTTAGATTTACAATCCCTTTTGTAGTGCCCTTCCTTTCCGCATTTCCAGCACACCACCTTTACAGGTTTTCCTGGAGATTTAGATCTCCCTCTAGATTTAGACCTCCCACTCAATGACTTATTTTTGTTTCTATTCTAGGACCGTCCTCATACAAACAAGGCATCACCATTCTGGCTCTCCATATTTTTTCTGCCTCATTTCCTCCGTTAGCAAGGATGAGACTGTTTCATCAAACTGTAAGGTAGTTCCATTACTACCTATTGCAATAACTAGACTATCGCACGAATCTGGTAGAGAACACAACAAATTGATGCACTTATCTTCATCTGAAATTTTAATATCAACAAATGATAGCTGACTTACCATAGTATTAAATGCATTCAGATGCTCTATCACCGAGTCTCTATCTTTCATCCTCAGGTTATACAGCTTTTTCCACAAGAACAGTTTATTCACTAGAGGCTTAGATTGGTACAAATTCCCTAATGTGTCCCACAAAGTCTTTGTCGTAGCTTCCATTGATACATTCAGCAATACTAAATTTGAGACACACAATCGTATTGTGTTCTTTGCCTTCCGATCCAACTTCTTCCATTCTTCATCAGACACTCTCGTTGGTTTAGTACTCGGATCAACCGCGATCCACTGATCTTTATCCACCAACAGATCCTCCATCTTGAGTTTCCACAACTAAAAACTCTGACCATTAAATTTCTCAATCTCTATCTTTCCACTGCTCGCCATCTTCTTTCACTACCAGAATCAATCTCGCAGATCTCCCACTGAACATGGTCTACCATAGGCTCGAGCGAAACCCCTCATCAACAAAGGCATCCCCTTGAAGCCAAAACAACTCTGATACCAAATGTAGGTTTTAACCTCGTACAGAAATTACCTACATATGAATTCTAAAACACAGAAAATAAACAATGTGAGAGCAGACATAAAACACATATACACAGAGATTTTCCCCTGGATCCCAAAACCGGGACTACCAGCTTGATTTTTCATTATGTTCCTTTCAATGTGACAATACATATTTATACATGCCGAAGCATCCAATACCATGGACAAAAAACCATCGCGTCCAAAACCATGTGCGAAAATCATGCACAAAACCATAGGTAGGTCTGCCCAACATAATATAGGGTCCAAAAAAAATTTCTCGGGGTGCTACCTCGGACCCCCTAGAGGGGGCTACCTGCCCCCCTCAAACCCCCTGCGAACCCCCCACTGCGCAATCAGAAAAACAAAGAGGGGGCTTCGCCCCCCCTCTAACCCCTAGTTCACTAGGTGGGCTAGTCATGGAAAGAATAACACAACCCAACAGATTTTTCTTTTGTGGAAAACTTTTGGTTCTTTTACAGGCTGGTAAATACTCATAGACAGTCTGCAACTAAGGTTTCAGTTAGTTGTAGATCGTTTTCCCACATTTTGGTGCAGGGGTTCTCGGTATAAACCCTACTTAGCAAACTTATGCCAAGGTAACACCACATATACCCACAGTATGCATTTATCAACAATGCATCCACGACTGTCCCAGGTACTTAACTCTGCATGGAGTTAAATCTTCAAACCATAAATGGTCAAGGCCCTTTATAGCTTCCTTTGTTAATCAAACTTCAATCACCTCACTTGAAACCTCCTATCGACACTCTTCCACTTTATATCCCATTACAAAGGGATAATACATTCACAAAGGGAAATACTCCCAAAATACATACTCCCAAAATACATTTCCACCCTTGGTTACGTGCTTTGCACAGACCCCGAGGCTAACCTCGTTGCAATCGGCCAACGCAATGTCTAATGGTCATACACATATGAACCATCCCCCTTCTCCGACTCCGATCTCCGACTATCAAAGCGATAACACATGTTTTCACGTTAAAATCCCCACGCCATATAATTATCGGAAATATTAGCCATTCGGGGATACAAAATAATTCCCACTCCGAACCACATACGCCAAATTTTAAATTCTATATATTTGCATTCATATCCTCGTCGGATCCGCCTCCTCTACGCTACCTTCGCGCTCTCCAATAGCCCAACACCTGATCACCGATAAATCCCGACTCTGATTGCTGATATATCACTATCGGTGATATCGCAACTCTGCTAAACACTACTACTGGCCCTTGGCACATCCGATCGCGGATATGCGATTAAATCGTGACCATTGCTCTAGCCACGATCCAACAGTCCACAATTAATCACGCCTGTTCATTGCACTTCTCCAAGCCTTGATTGCGACGCAATATCAACCGTCGATCTACCAAATCTGACGGTTGCTGAGCTTTATTACTTAATTCCTCTAACTACCTATTTATTTTGATCTTAAACCATTTTCTTCAGTTCTTATGGATTTTGGTGTTTGTTAAAGGTTTCACCTTACACCTTTTCTATTCCACTGCGCCTCCTTTTGTCTTAATATCTCATGCCCTTAAGGCTTTGCCTTAGTGCTTCAATGGTTTCAAAGGATTCTCCAAGATCCTTTGTCTCGTTCTCCTCTGCATTCCATTTGATTCTGTCATGGCCTAATTTCACTACACTGTTCTAATTGAACAATTCTCAATTTCTCCTCTGCGTGTCCTCTGAACTTTGACTGCACTCCTCCTGTAACAGAACCTATGAGTTCAAACCATAATTAATCACAAGCATGCAATTCACCCTATCTTGAGACAACGAAATATAATATTATTATATAATATATATATATATATATATTATATATTATATTTATGTAAAGCACATATTACATTCGAGACTCCTCGTCTCGCACAAGCCTCATTCTCAACATTAGTGACCTCCCTTATTGAATGTGGAGGTTCACTTATTTATAGGAATGCATTGGATTGGATCATTGGATGATCCGATCAATCCTCTAACAAAAGCCTAAAGCTCTACATGCATGCATATATATGTGGCAAACTTTATCCACTCTAGCTTTTCTCTATTCTAAAACAGAAAAGTCTCCTTTTCAGCTCAATGGTCCATATCTACTCTAATTAATTCCTAAAATCTCTCTCTTGCTCCTAGAGAGTTGGATTTGACTTCTACCACTCATGTTCTCATTTATTTGTTTTGAGAGAATTTTCATATTCTCCCACTATCTAATTAAATCACACTTAAAAGCCTAAATATTGCATTAACTTGATACTTAGGAAAACTATTTCCTAAAATGCATGACCCCCTATGTCTACTATTTACAATGATTTTTCTTTGGGTGAATGCTCCTGCATCAGACTCCCAAAGTAGAAAATATTCATGATATCCTGATCATGTGTCTTTTGGTCTTGGTCTTCCTGGATCCCACACTTTGTTTTGTAATTGTCCACATGCTTTGTTGCTTTGTTGCTGCTGTATGTCTACCATCTTCTTCTTGTCAATCAGATTCAACTTCTGATTGATCTTGCGTGCTGTTGCTACCATTTTCGTCCATTTGAATTGCTTCAAAATCTGCTGCCATATTTCTTCAATTTCAATGTCCAGCATATCTCTGGGCCGGTCCATATTTCTTTGTTCCAGGTTGTTGTTGTTGTCTTCTACGTTGGCTTTTCTTGCTTGGCTTGTTTCCATTTTTTTTGCCTCCCTATCATCCTTACCCTCTTTCATGATTGAATCATGACTGTTTAGCACTTTCTCCAGCAAATTAACTTCTCTGCTCCATGGATTGAGTTCTTCCATAGAATTATCTTCTTTCACTTTTATTTGGTTGTTCACTTGTGCCAAATCTCCTCCAACATTTGCAACAAAACCTTCACTCACAAAACACTTGTTAATATAAAAAACATAATGTTGTTGTGCCTTATCTTCCTTTGGCAACAATTTAGTTTGCTGCTCTATTTTCTCCTTCTCCTCTGTCAGCACATCAGTATGTTGATTCGAATTCTCAACAAAATTCATGAGACTGTCCATTAGTCTCTCTTTCACACCATCTGTTCTAATGATGTCTTCCTACTTGGGTTCACAGTACTGAACTTCTCCTCCTTTAACCTGCTATTGGTTATCTTCACTTTGAAATTTTTTGATTCCATCTTCAAACAACCTCTACTCAATCTCTCTAATCACATACTCATACTCATTCATGCTTTTTAATGAACCTGCAAACAAATTATTGCATCTTCATGTCTCCATGGCTACTTGAGACAGATCTTCCTCTTCAGAAACTGTAACTGTAGCTTCTGTTCTACTGTCAGGTTCTCTCATCAGTTTCTCGAGTAGTTTAATCTCATCTTTGCACTTAGCAAGCACTTCATCATAATGTTCTCTTCTTCCAGCTTCATCCTTCACTTGATGTGTTACGATATTAAATAATTGTATTCCTTTGACCCTTGTACTCTCAAGGTCTTTATACTGTAGTAAATCACTACTTCCCTCATTCAAGAGGTCTTCTCCATTATACTCTGTTCTCCTAGAGTACTCCTTGTTCTCCTAGAGTACACCTCCAGACTTTCGACATCTTCAAATGACTGTCCATCCTCTTCAAAACACTCATTTGTTAGTGTTCCTTTTCCCAAGGTTAAATCCTTTGCATAGGATTCCTCCTTATTAACATCTTTCAATAGATATCCTTCTTCCCTACTGTCTGTCTCAACAGTTTCCATGGCTATCTCTATTATGCCTATCATCATAGTGAATTGATGATCCTTTACTATGTTTTCAGCTAACATTGTCTTCCGCAAGTTTTTCTTCAGTCCCTTGCTATTCTAAATCCTTCAGATGATTTAGAAATTCTTTGATAGTCTCTTCTTCAATTTCCTCAAGCCCTTCACTTGGTTGCTTAACATCTTCCTCCAGCTGTAAATGAGATCTATCTACCTCATATTTTTCCAGAACATAATTTAGATTTTTCTGGTCTTCTTCCTTCTTTATGACAATATCAGCCAATTGTCCTTCACCTATTTCACCTGCAATCATACACAAACTGTCAGTTTTAAAATCATCAGACCCCTTGGCCTCACTTGAAGTTTCAATCTTCAAGTCTTCATCTTCACTTTCTCCCATAAATTCTCCTTGTTCTGGTTCACAAATGGATTCTTCCATTTCTAACTCAACTTCCTTGAGTTTTTTTTTTCATCTACTTTACTTGCTTTTGTTTTAGCTTTCTCTGCATCTCATGCCATTCCACTGGCTTTTTCCTCAAGACCCAACGTAGTCTCTGGCTTTCCTCAAGCATTCTCCTTAATGCATTGAGTTTTTCTTTTAATTCAGCAACCTCTTTTTCAATTTCTTCTTGACTCATCCTCTTGCCATTTGCTTTGGCATCCTCTTTCTTATATCCTCTATTGTGGCTTCTCTCTGAACCTCTGCTATGACTATCAGTAGTCATCTTCTTCTCTTCTTCTCTCTTGAGAACACTTCAGATGTCCTCTCTGTCCAATCTCTTGTTGGATTCTTCAGGTTCACTGCCACTTCTTATTTTAGAGTATTCTCCTTACTCTGTCTTCAAGAACTCACCTAGTTCTTCTCTAACAGCTTCTCTTGCTATCACCTGTGCATTAGTATAAAAACACACAGTCTTAATTTAAATCAAAACATATTACCTCACCTTCAAGATCTCAACATAATCTTGTTTCACCCATTCTTCTGCACTTTGAATGTCTTGTCCTCTGGTTGGTTTCTAAGTCCTATTTCCTTCAGAACTTTCATTAAGCAATATTGCTTTCTCCTTCCTTCAAGGAATCCTTTGTTCCTTCTATTCCAAACCTCTGTTGGAAATGTTATAATCTTCCAAGAACTTCAAAAGTTCTCCTTTTACAAATTACAAATCTACTCTGATACAAACTTCTGATCTGATACCACTAATGATGCATTCCTCCACTTTTCATATGACTATTGGAGCGATAGCACATGTTTTCACGTTAAAAGCCCTGCGCCATATAACTATCGGAAATATTAACCATTCAGGAATACAAAGGAATTCCCACTCCAAACCACATACGCCGAATTTCAATTTCTATATATTCACGTTCATATCCTCATCGAATCCACCTCCTCTATGCTACCTTCGTGCTCTTCGATAGCCCGACACTAAATTGCCAATAAATCCCGACACTGATCGTCGATATATTGCTATTGACGATATCACAACTGCGCTAAACACTACTGCTAGCCCTTGGCACATCCAATCGCCGATATGCAATTAAATCATGACCATTGATCTGGCCACGATCCAACGGTCCATGATTAATCACGCTTATTCATTGCACTTCTCCAAGCCTTGATTGTGACTCAATATCAACCGTTGATCTACTAGATCTAATGGTTGCTGAGCGTTATTACTTAATTCCTCTCACCACCTATTTATTTTGATCTTACACCATTTTCTTTAGTTCTTATGGATTCTGGGGTTTCTTAAAGGTTTCGCCTTACGCCTTTGCTATTCCGTTGTGCCTCCTTGTGGCTTAATCTCTCATGCCCTTAAGGCTTTACCTTAGTGCTTCAATGGTTTCAAAGGATTCTCCATGATCCTTTGTCTCGTTCTCCTCTGCGTTCCATTTGATTTTGTCTTGGCCCAATTTCACTGCACTGTTCTACTCAAACAGTTCTCAGTTTCTCCTCTGTGTGTCCTCTGAACTATGCCTGCACTCCTCCTGTAACAGAACCTACGAGTTCAAACCATAATTAATCACAAGCACGCAATTCACCCTCTCTTGAGACAACCATAAATAACTCTCTCTCTCTCTCTCTCTCTCTCTCTCCTCTCCTCTCTCCTCCTCTCTCTCTCTTTATAATATATATTATATATATTAATATATATATATTTATTTATATATAGATATAGATATTAATGTAAAAGAACAGATTACATTCAAAACTCCCCGTCTCGCACAGGCATGATTCTCAACATTATTGGTCTCCCTTATTGAACGCGCAGGTTCACTTATTTATAGGAATGCATTGGATTGGATCATTGGAGGATCCGATCAATCCTCTAACAAAAGCCTAAAGATCTACATGCATGCATATATATGTGGCAGACGTTATCCACTCTAGCTTTTCTCTGTTTTAAAACAGAAAAGTCTCCTTATCATCTCAATGGTCCATATCTCCTCTAATTAATTCCTAAAAGCTCTCTCTTGCTCCTAAAGAATTGGATTTGACTTCCACCACCTCATGTTCTCATTTATTTATTTTGAGAGAATTTACATATTCTCCCACTATCTAATTAAATCACACTTAAAAGCCTAAATATTGCATTAACTTGATACTTAGGAATACTATTTCCTAAAATGCATGACCCCCTATGTCTACTATTTACAATGATTTTCCTTTGGGTGAATGCTCCTGCATCACCTTTCAGTCTTGGAATACTGCCTAAAACTATCATAGTGGTTTAATGGAGGAAACAATAGATTATTTTTTCAACTAAAGTGATTATGATCCTATATGATTTGAAGTCCAATATTAATTGAATGCAATGGAGGTCTGGAGTACAACTAGCACCTAGGCATTGGGAGATAGAGGTATGATTTAGCTTCGAGTTTCGGTAGGGACATAGATATGTTTGCTTCTTCACTTGGGTTTGCAACAACATAAGTTCAGAGACTCCCTTTAGAGTCAAGCACACTAAGTGTATTAGGGTTTATGGACTCAACTTTAGTATCATACGGTGTGCAAGAGTTTGGCTCTTTCCTAGTCGACTGAGATTTTGTACAATTATCTAGTAATTTTCTAGGGCTCGAGCAAACTCAGATAGTGGGGGGTTCCTGAAGGAATTGATTGCACATGGATGAGAGGTATTGAAGGAGAAGTTTTTGGAGGTGGGCTCTCCAGAGACCTTTGTTCAAGGCTTGAGAATGCCCCATTACACAAATTTTCTCTAGGTATAGCATGAGATACTCTCGAAGGGGCACATATAATGTTGGGTGTGGAGCATGATTATTCAGAGGTTTTTGTTTCAGCCGGATGTATACCCCAGGAAGTTTGTACACCCCTCCACATAGGGGGTGCGGGGGGGACTTGTCCCCCCAGCGGGGGTTCGGGGGGACTGATCCCCCCCGGTTGGGGGGTCCGGGGGCCAGCAGTCCCCCAGTGGGGGTTTCAGGGGTAGTGCCCCCGAAGCTAAAAACAGATGTAAAATTGCCTTGTAAAAGTATAGTAATTTCTAGTCAATCTGGGCCATTCATTAGGCGGATGATCTGACGGCAGAACTTATGTTTAGTTTAGGGTTTCTTGCCCTAGAAGGCAACCCCTCTCTTTGTATGAGGGCATTGTATTTGAGGATGTGTAATAGATGTGTATTCTCTGAGCGAGAAATAGAGAGGTGAGACTATGAGAGAAAACAAAGGATATTACAATGGATCTATTATAGGATGTGTCTCTTCATTTTGTTGGATAATAGAAAGGAAGCACTGGTTGTTCGGGGTGGACGTAGCCCAAACTGGGTGAACCACATATATCTGTGTCTCTCTTCTTTTATGCATTTTCTATGTTTATATTTCTGCAATATTTTATGTGTTCCATTGCTCCATAATATATCATTTTCTAACAAATGGTATCAGAGCTGAAGGTCTATTTGGCTGATAAGCTCGTAGGAAAGAAGGGTTCCTCGTTTGAGTGGGAGAAATGGCGAAAGATGGTAAGTTCAGGGTCGAGAAATTTAACGGCCAAAACTTCTCGTTGTGGAAGATGCAGATGGAAGATTATCTGTATTAGAAAGATCTGTACCTACCATTGGGTGGAAAAACAAAGATGTCGATGGGTATGACAGATGAAGAATGGAACCTTCTGGATAGAAAGGCACTCGGAACAGTACGGTTGTGCCTTGCAGCATCAGTCACCTTCGACATTCCGAAGGAAACAACGACAGAGGGTTTGTTAAAGCCATTGGAGAAACTATATGAAAAACCCTCGGCCTCAAACAAGGTATTTCTTATGAAAGGGTTATTTAATATGCTCAGTTTCAATTGGTCTTCAAGGATGACGATGAAGATGAGAAATAGCCAAGTCCAAAGAGGAGTCATTGTCTAGCAAATGAAGCAGCGATGGAGTTGCTATAATCATTCTTCAAGTGGGAGATTGTTGGGTGTGGAGCATGATTGTTCATAGGTCTTTGTTTTAGCTGGATGTATACCCCAGGAAGTTTGTACACCCCTCCACGCGAGGGGGTGCGGTGGGAACTTTTCCCCCCCACGGGGGTTTAGGGGGGCCGATCCCCCCTGGCTGGGGGGTCCGGGGGCCAGCGGTCACCCGACAAGGGTTTCGGGGGTAGCACCCCTGAAACTGAAAACAGATGTAAAATTGCCTTGTAAAAGTATAGTAATTTCTAGTCAATCTTGGCCGTTCATTAGGCGGATGATCTGACGGTAGAACTTATGTTTAGTTTAGGGTTTTTCCCTAGAAGGCAACCCCTCTCTTCATATGAGGGCATTGTATTTGAGGCTGTGTAATAGATGTATATTCTCTGAGCGAGAAATAGAGAGGTGAGACTGTGAGAGAAAATAGAGGATATTATAGTGGATCTGTTGTAGGTTGTGTCTCTTCATTTCGCTGGATAATAGAAAGGAAGGAATGGCTGTTCAAGGTGGACGTAGCCCAAACTGGGTGAACCACATATATATGTGTCTCTCTTCTTTTATGTGTTTTCTGTGTTTATATTTCTGCAATATTTTATGTGTTCCATTGCTCCGTAATATATAATTTTCTAACATATAATAGGGTCGGTTCTTGCAGAGGGTGATGGAAGGTCTCTTGAAACTGGCATCATGTGCAAGCAGATGGTGGAAACTCTAGGAGCTCCAAAAAACATCAAGGATTAAAATCACTCAAGGAAAAAAAGGAAGAAGATTAAATGCACCAAAATAAAATCTAGTGATCAAAATCTAGTGATAAGGGTTGATGTTTAGCAACTTGGTGAATTATTGAATATGTTGGAGAATGTGGTGGTGCGTCGAGCCAGAGAACGTCTCTTTACAGTGAAGCTCCTATGTGACTGGTTGGAAAAATAATGGCGAGTAATGTTGAATGTCCCCCCAAAGGTTATCACTCTCACTCGGGGTTGGTTCATATTAAAATTCATTTCGGAAAAAGATGAAACTTGGGCCCTAGGAAATACTTGGTGTATAGACTCTTCCTCGATGCTTCTGAAATGATGAAGCCCTTCGTTTGATGTGAACTGCAAGCAACTTGATAGTGCCCCCTTGTGGGTGAGGTTGTTACTCCTTCCTCTGGAACTGTGATCAATGAAGGTTTTAAAGGTAATTGGGAATAAATTAGGGACTTTATTGGAAGTTGATACGTCTTATTTGTTGACTAAGAAGATGGTCATGGCCATGGTTTTAGTAACTTTGGACCCTAGGGAAGGATTGTATGAAGAATTGAATATAATATACAAGGTTTTATATCATAAACAATTAGTGGACCATGAAGGAATTCCCTTCAAGTGCCCTAGATGTCACAAACATGGCCACATGATGTGAGATTTTTCACTTACATTCTCTGGTAAGAAAGGATCAAGGCTTATGATGGAAGGTGGTATCAATGGGACAAATAGGGAAGATATAGAATGGAAGAACAACTAGACTTATTCTCAATTGCATAAGTTGGATTCTATCATGGCATAGACACAGGTGGGGGGAGGTATCCCCATAGAAGGTGAAAAAAAAGATGGGTTGTATGAATCATTGGATGGGGCTCCTTCCTTTACATGTATCTTTCCTCTAGGTAGTTCTTTACCTCCCCACTATGTTTCATATTTAATAGAATCCTTTAGTTTTTTAGATATGGGGTTGGGTCACAAAACACAATCACATTTTTTTGCATTAGAACCCTCCCCACACTTGATTGCTACTATTACTTTCCCTATTCCCCGCTATCCTTAAGACACCATTTCGTGTGTTGGTGGTTTTTGGCCATCCTCTTCGGTCAAGCCTTGGGGTTGCAAGAGGGGGAGAAAATCCCACATATCTAGCACCAAATTAAAGGCTTTCCATGATGGTTGCATTTGGTAATCAAAGATATATTTTAGGAGCACGTAGAGTAGCATAAGCCCCTAGTGTTGCGGGTGGGAACACCCTAGGGTCTTGGGTTGAAAACCCCAATAGAGAGGAGGGCATACAACAACAAGAAATACACAGACAAACAATTTAAATGCTTAAAATACTGAACTAGGAAGAAGTGACCTTGCTCGGAGGTCCTACGTTCAGGTCGATCCCACAGGGTTCAAACCCTCTGCGTCTTCTGATGCCTTTAAAACCTGTAAATTATCCAAGCAAAGCATATACAACAGCAGTAACAGAAAGCATGTTCATGATATGCACGTTAGATCATATAAGAAAATGAACAATTATGCATTAATATAAGATTTATAAACAAATCACAACATGGATCAATGCATAAAAACGATAAATATCAGGAACAAAACAACATTTCTTTATTGATGTAAGCTAAATGAAAGGTGGAAAACTACAACCTGAGTCTTCCTCCAACTCCAAGTGGAACCGTCCTCCAGATCCATCCTGTCCTAGCCTCAGCAATCTTCCTCCATCAATACACACAAGGATGTCATAAGAGGGATGAAGGACATCTCAAAAGAGGAAACAAAGGTTTCCTATAACTTGGGAAGTGCAGGAGGCAAAGGGATTTCTTCATACTCGATCAGGGATAAATCAACTATAATATCAATATCTCCTCTCTTCTTCTCCTTCGGCCTTCCCATGGAGGTTAATCTATACTTCTCCAAATTAGTTTTTTCAGTTGGGAAACAGTTGGGCCATAGGCTGTAGCAGGTGAGTAATAGGTAAAACCCATAAACTCTACCCGAATTTAAGGAGATTTACTATTTGTAAGTGCTTTAACACATATACGCGGGTTGGGTATATACTAACCTGTGTGTACATGCCTTTAACATAGGACAAAGTAGCATATGGGAAATAAAACATTGTTTTTTAGAATTTGGACCACGTATGGAAAGGAAGGGTTGCCTTATGACATAACCAGAGCTTCGGATCTACCAAGAGTGGCAAATGGTGTTATAATACCTAGACAATCTCCTTTATGTTTTCCCTCTCCTTCCACTATATGGGCTTGGTTGGCCCATATAAAAATTTGACTCTAAGGACGTTAGTATCGTCTGAATCCTTAGACATTATTTTCCTTCAAGAAATTCTCTTGGAAGGGGAAAATATTACTCAGGTGTTGGAGGCATTGTTTCCGAGTTGGTGTTTTTTTACCTCAAATGTGAAAGGAAAATCATGAGGCTTGGCTATGGAGTTTAACCAAAAAACAATTAAGGTAATTGGATCTTAGGGATCTCATATGGTTATGGGAGCTGGCATTTGTTTTATGCTGAATTAGGGAAGGAATTAAAAGTGGTTAACATATATGGGCCTTGCTGTGAAAGGGTTGTTTTATGGGACTCACTAATAGGCAGATCTTATATGAAGGATGCTAACATGGTAGTCAGAGGGGACTTGAATTTTTCACATGGGGCCTCTAAAATTTGGGGCTCTCATACATGTTTAGACTCCCTTTCTGATTACTTTGGTAACCTTTTAATGGATCATAAATTGAGTGATGTGGATTTGGTAAGGTGTAAACCTACATGGACAAATAGGAGAACTGGGGAGGTGAGAGTTGCAAGGAATATTGATCAATTCCTAATGGTATATTCCTTGTTAGAACGGACCCCTCTATTTAGACAATGGATTGAGGTGGAGGGTGAATTTGATTACCATGTTATATTTCTTGAACTGAAAGGAGGTTTAAATAAAGTAGGAAGCTCTTTCAAATTCAATGTTTCCTAGTTAAAAGATCATATAATTATTAATCTTGTCTCTAAAGCTTGGGTTCCTTCTAATCCTAAAATGGGGGTTCCCATTGTGGTCAAGTTTGCTAAAAACCTCAAAAGGGTGAAAAGAAACCCACCATACAATGGTCAACCATTAAAAAACAAAGGAATGAGGAAGAGCTTAAATTAGTGGAGGAATATCTAGAGTGTTTGGAGCCCCTTGAATGGGGAGAATATAAGTTAGAAGAAGAAAAAAAACATATTTTTTATTTGGAGGAGACAAAGAGCAGAATTTTGGAAGAGGAGGAACAGATGTGGAGGAAAAAAAGGAGGGTCATTTGGCTTCAAATTGGTGTCAACAATACAAAAAATTTCGACGGGACGTAAAGCAGCAAATTCTATTTGGGCACTA
The DNA here is from genome assembly GCA_000404065.3 of Pinus taeda. Taxonomy (NCBI): domain Eukaryota; kingdom Viridiplantae; phylum Streptophyta; class Pinopsida; order Pinales; family Pinaceae; genus Pinus; species Pinus taeda. Next base: position 37,518 of record APFE030933096.1, read on the forward strand.
ATGATCCGGAAGGGGGAAGAGACTATACTTTCAAGGAGTTAGCTACGATAGGGAAAAATAATTTTAAAAACATGTATAAGGCCCCATTAGAGACATCCATTACTAAAGTCATTTTAGTATTGACACAAATTTTTCCCCGATTTACTAAATATGAAGAAAATAAAAGTTTAATGAAGTTGGTGTCTAAAGGTGAGTTGAAAAGGGTGCTTCAGAGCTTTTGGAAGGATAAAAGTCGTATTCTTAATGGATGGTCATTGGAATTTTTCTGGGGTTATATGACATCCTAGGACGAGACCTTCTAAGGGTTGTTGAGGACTCTTATCAATAAGGAATAATGTTGGCATCTTTCAATTCAACATTCATTTCCCTCATTCCCAAATTGAATGATCCACAAAATTTTGATGATTTCTATCCAATCTTACTTTATAACTGCATTTACAAAGTTATTGCAAAAATTATTTCTAATTAGCTCAAACCGATATTTTCAAAAAATGTTTGTAAGGAACAATTTACTTTTCTGGAAGGCAGATAGATTCATGAATCAATTCGGGTTGGACTAGAAAGGGCTCCATGACTTAAAAACTAGAAAGATCAAATGTCTCGTGATAAAAATTGATCTATTCAAAGCTTATGACTAGGTAAGTTGGATATATATTAGACTGCTCTTCATGCATTTATGCTTCAAAGTTCACTTCATCAACTAGGTCATGAGCTATATTACCATTGTCTCATTTTTTGTACTCATAAATGATTCTGAATTAGCCTTCTTTCATGCACAACAGGGGTTGCAACAAGGTTGTTCTATGTCCCCATTATTTTTCATGCTGGTGGCTGAGGGTCTCAACAAACTATTATTTGAGGCCAAAAGGAAGGTGGGTCTTAATGGAGTAGTGGTGGCAGAAGATTTTATAATCACAAGCTTGTTATTAATGGATGATATACTATTATTTTTCAATGGTTAAAGAGGCTCTTAATCATTTTCAGAAGGATACATTTATGCAAGTTAACATATTCAAATATACCCTATCCCCTCTTGGTCTATCCAGGGAAGAAGCCATAAATGCTCAAAATATTTTCTCTTATCATACTTACAACTTTAATGAAGGTTTGAATTACCTGGGGCTTCATTTGAAACCTAATGGTTACAAGAAAGTTTATAGGCAATGGATAAATGCAAAAAATCAAAAAATATTGAAGGTGTGGAGTTCTAGGTGGTTATCTACAGTTGGTAGGTTGGTCCTTATAAAATCCATGTTGGGGGCTATCCCTATATACTGGATTTCCTTATCCTGGATTCAAAAAGTATTCTTGAACTCAGTACGTAAGATTTGATATCATTTCTTATGGGAAATACCAAAAGATAAATTCGTTTTTCCATGGGTGCAATGGGATAAAATAAATTTTCCCAAAGCTTGGAGTGGCTTGGGTTGAAAAATCATTCCCCTATTTTCTCAAGAACTTGCTGCCAAAGTGGGATGGATATTTCTCTCTTCTAATATTCTATGGACATCTGTCATTTATAAGAAGTATATACATCCCTACACTCTAGAATAATGGGTGTGCTTTCCATATAAGAAATTCCCTAATGTCTTGATGATCTGGAAAGTTGTTATGTCTTCTTTTTTTGTGGTTGAAGAAGCATTGACATGGAAAATAGGAAATGGTGAAAAGACTAGGATCAGAGTTGATCCATGGGTTGGATGCAAGAAACTTTTTACCTTCATCATGACATGGTCATGCTATTAAGCAACATGGTAGGATTATGCTGAACCAAGTGGTTGATAAATTATGGTTGCTCAACTATATGGGCACGAGGTTGGGTTGATGCCCATCATCTCAATTATAATATTTCCCTTAATACTTCTCATGTATGGCCCAGAGACAAGGAAGACTCCTTATGTTGGGTTCACTCCCTTTTTGGGAAATACACACCCAAATTAGGGTATTGGTATTTAATTGACGAAGGTAATCCAATAGACCTGGTTTGGTTGTGAAAGAAAATATGGAGACTCATTTTTCTGGCCAAGGCTCAGTTATTCATGTGGTACCTTATGTAAAATAAAATTCACATATGGGATAATTTACAAAAGCGGAAAAAGGAAGGCCCTATATGGCATGCTCTCTTAAAAAATGGTGAGGAATCAGTGGTCCACATGTTCTTTTATTGTCCTTTCACTAGGGGAGTATGGGACTCATGCAAGTTTATGATCGGATATGCATCAAATTGGTAGGGAGAAACTCTCATGGATGCATGGAAACAGTGGTGGGAGCGAGAAAAAGAAAAATTGTTCAGAGATTTATCCCCCTCATATGTTGGGAGACCTAGATTGGTAGGTGTTGGGCCGCTAGTTTGTCATTATTATTATCACTCTTTAACACCTATTTCACCCATTTCTACCATTCTTTATCACATCATTTATCATGGTTTATCATATAATTCCATCTTATAATTATTTGTGCTCTTATGGATAAATATTATTTCTTCCCATTTATTTTTAATAAATTGATGATTATTATGCATGATTTTACCAATTCGCTGGAATAAGAAGTGACAATTTTGCATTGGACGTTTTGGGCAAATGGAGAAGAATCTGGAAAATCTGAAACATGGGTTTTGTCTATAACGGACCAAATTAGTTTTTTATTGAGCCGTTTTCCCAAATTTGGTATGTATTAAGAGAAATGGAAGGTTCTCTGAAGACATTTTTCTCAGATTCATTGTTGTGGTCATTTTCCAAATTATCTCAGTTGCAATACCAAATTCGACCTGTTCCTGTTGAATGTTGATGGAAAGATATTTTAGAAAATAGATATCAAGGAGAGGAGAGGGGAATTATGGGGAATTAGATGGATTATTATATTAGAGATAGATAGGATAGGAGAGGAGAGGGGGATGGAATGCTTATTATTCTGAATTGTAATTTTATTTGCAGACTCTCGCTGTTGAGAAGACACAAATTATTGTAATGTTGTCGATTTGATGATTAATATATAAGTAGAATTGTTGTTCCTTCGCATCTCCTGAAGTAATCCAGCGGTATTCACCAACGTCCAAGGGCTTGACTCTTGGTGGATCTACATGTTGTTCATGTACCATACAGTGTGGTTTGCCTAATTTCTGATTTCTACAAGTGTGGTTTGTTTAATGATTACCTTCTACAATTGAATTGCGTTGCTGTTCATTTCCCTCATAACAAGATCATTACTTTCTGCAAGTATATTGTTGTGTTGTGCACTCTAATTAAAGAGCTTCATTGTTCATTTCAGTAACTTAATTTTTCTATTAATTGCAGTCACATAAGCTTTGTTGTTCATTTCTATTATATAGCTTTGCTGCTCATTTACTTTCTGCAATCATCTAGTTTTTTCTTTTAGCATTCTTACAGTTAACAGAATTATCTTATTTACATAATCTGCAGTGGTATTGTTGATTTACTTCAATGTCATTTCCAATTTGGTTATTTAGTGTGTTGTGTGTGAGGTCAACAACTGTAAAGAACATTGGCTATTACTGTCAAATCTCTCAGGATGGGGATCTTATTTGTGCTTGATGTAGTTTACATCAGTTAAAAGAAGAATAAGTTATTGCTACTATATCCTTGACTGATAATTGCTGTTACTTTTTTGACTGGATGATTTAGTTTTAGAGAATTGAGTTTCCTTTAGTTGCAAGTGGGATTTATTAAAAGCATCCATTTAATCTTGTATTTGAAAGATCTATACTGCAATTTAATAAGCATTACTCTCTGTGATTATAGCATGCACATATTGTGTACACCCTTGAAATAAGAGGACTTGCCCGAGTTGATAATTAATGTGGGATAATTAGGAGTTTTAAAAGACACCTTTTTGCATCCAACATTTTGGCACCGTTTCCGGGGAGAGTGTTGCCATTTCACAGAGAGTGATGTATGTTTGATATTTGTCTGTTGTGAAAGAATTGGGTATTAAAAACGGAAGGTAAGAACATACGTAACGAGCAAGTAAAGTGCTTTCTCCTACGCTTGCTTTTCAGCAAAAATTTGTAGGAGTTGAAGTAGGAAATTTAGAGTTAGAATTATTTTTGAAAAAAAATCTCATAATTCCACTCAAGTGGTGATGTAAGCACCACCCATTTCACTAACCAATTGACAGGAACATTTGAAGGAGGAGCCTCAAAGAAACACCTTAAAAACATCTTCTATTATGGTAAGAAATGGCTCATATTGCAACTTTTGAATTCCCTATCAAAGATCTAGGAGGAGTGACACAAATGCACATAACTCTCTCATCTTCACTACCAAATTTTCATGGTTTGACAAATGAATATCTAGATACATTCTTATTTGAGTTCGAAATACTTTGTAGAGGATATGATTATTGTACTAATGATCAAAGGTTGAAAATGTTTCCTCTAAAAGGAGTAGCTCTCCGATGGTTCATGAGCCTAGGTGGGAACTGCATCCAAACATGGGAGGACATGAAGAACAAATTCTTGAAGAAGTACCAAGACTGTTGCAAATCCAATGAAGATATTTTCTATATGATACAAGGGGAAGATGAAAGCATGGAGGACTATGTAGAGCAATTTCAATATAACCTTCAAAAATCAAACCATAAGTATTTGGAAAAAGAGATCTTAAAAAAACTCCTTCTTAAAAGAATCAAAGATGAATTTTTAGAACTCTTAAATATGATAGGAAAAGGTGTTATTTTTCAGTTTTCTTATGATGATGTTTGTGAATTGTGCATAAAGTATTCAAGAGGAATCTCCAAGGCTAGTAAGAATTCTAGAGACATTTGTTCTTTCTTTTCCAAATCTGCTACAAAAAAGAGAGACATAAGAGTTGAAATCAATGTTTTATTTGAAAATTTTAAAGTTGATCTTATTAGCTCTCTAAATTCAAAATTGGATGTTTTGTAGGTTCAGAAAAATCAAGAAATTGAAGAAGTGTTTTTCCCTCATTACCGAAAGGAGCATCCAATAGATAGTTGTTCTTCCTTATCTAAGATGGAAGTATCATATCAAAGAGATGAGGAAGCTGCAACAAGGTCAAAACCATGGAAATCATGGCCTACAGGTATGGTTCAAAACATTTCATCTCCATTCTCTTACTTGCATAATCCATTATGGGATACCCATGTGTTAGGGCAGCCATGTCAATCTCAATCTAACCACCACCAATCTTGTCTACAAATTTGGCATGGTTCATCTTATGATTGCATGAATACTCTCCCTCATCTTGTAGCACAAACACATCCTCCATATTCTTCACCATCTCTTCCACAACATCTTGCTTGCCTATCAAAATCATCCACTCAACCCAATCAACAACATCATCAAAATGCTCCATTCCATACACAATTTCCTTCTCAACTCATTCCACACCCTCACCACAATAAACCAGTACAACATGCTTACAGTGTTGAACAACAAAATTTACCCACCCTTCTCGCCCATTCTATCTCACATGCACCATTGGAGAAAACTTGCAATGAGATTCAGAATGTTTCAAATTCAAAAATTGTAAAAGTTATGGAAAAAAAATGAGGTTTCTTCTAGTTTACATCAACAAGTCATTTCAAAAGCTCAAGAACTTCAAGATATAATGGCTATGGGAAATCAAGAAAGTAAATGATATATTGAAGATTGGTTTCACTCCATCATTTTTTTGCAGCATCATTCCATACTTCAACAATTTTTGACACCATTTTTTCAAGGGAAGTTGGCTTCTCATACCCTAATATTTATTAACATGCATTTTTCAAATTTGGGTATGTGCATACATGAAGCCTTATTTCGAAAATGGATCCACTGGAAGTACTCTTATACGTAATCATATTAATTTTTCAAATCAAAGTAGGTTAATGTAAAAAAAAAAAAAAAAGGGACATAAATAAATACATTTTGCTTTTATGTAAAAATAGTTGTTTTTGTTGCAACACCCTGTGGAAATCAACATCAGTGATAAATGTTTTAATTAATTTTTATATGTAAATGAATTATAATGGAAATAATAGTTCTAAAAACACTCATATTCATTTTTATCACCCATTTGAAAAAAATGCTTGAATATCATATTTTTTTGACTTGTGGGCTTGATGAAATTTCTGAAAACACAGTTGGGATAGTCATGTTTTGAGGGACCAAAAGGGAATATTTTTAAAACCCATTTTTATCCTAAGTAGCCCATGATGTCTACTTTTCAACCTAATTTTCATCATCCAATTTGGAATTGAAACGAAAAAGTTAGAACCAAAACATTGACAAGGTGTCTAGCAGACAGCTGAGGAACAGAGTTGGAAAAATCAGTTTTTGGAGGCCTAAATGACTATATTTTGAAAACATGTTTCTACGGTATATTACCCTATGAATATAGTTTACAAGGAAATTTTAATCACTCATTTTTGATATCGTATGAGGAAATTATGACCAAAATACTAACTGTCTATCGTAAATCAGCACTTTTAAAACTCTATTTTCCCGACTGTCCCTTAGAGTATTTGACCTATTAATTATTATTTTCTTAAAAAATTGTTTCTATTGAAAATAAATAAATTAATCTAATTTCATTTCAAATTTGAATCATTTGAATTCGACACCAAACGAAAAATCTATGCTTAAAATATCCACTGTTGTTCTAAGTGGGGTAATCGAAAATGACTATGTTATGCAGGTTGTTCTAAGTAAAATTGACATATCATATCATTGAATTTTTAAAACCTATTTCTATTGGAGATATACCTTTGAATTATCTCTCATTTGGCTTTGAAATCACTCAATTTAGACGAAAAATGAAGAAGTTGTGATTAAAACACTGCAATTTAGCATGATTGGCCACTGCTCTCCCGCAAGTGACAAATAAATTTTACTTTGTTATTTTCTCAGTGGATTTGTTATACAGAGTAACTATTTGTTATTTTTTTTCATAATTCTTAGATTAGGGGAGCTTTATCACCTCTTTTCCTCCATGATTTAATGTTTTATTGCAAGTAGACACTCGTTTTTTGCAGGTCTTAGAAGAATAAAGAAGAACAATTTATGGACGAGTGATTCTTGAAAGAAATTTTAATGATACAAGGAAATTTCATCCACTTCATTACCCAAAGATTCATAACAAAAGAAATAAACAATTTATTTCCATTTAAATATTCATGTCATGTCACTGCTGCTAAAATATTTTTCAAAGAGAATTTTTTTCCTTGCATTAAGAAATAACATCATAGCTGTTGTAACTTAATAAAGTGTTGTTTCTTTTCTAAGTTCTTTTATGTTTTTGTGTTCCAAGTGTTGCTCCCTTCAAATTGTAGTTTCTGCTCCATTGGCGGTTGAACAATGAGGACCCCACAATACAAATTCTTGCTGCAGAAGGAAACTCTTTGACAACACCAGTCCACTAAACAATTTATTCTCTTGAAACATGTACATAAGTTTACCTTTTTTGTTGTTTTCTTTTTATTTGATTGGATTTTCTTAGATAATAGATTGTACATTGGTTTTTTTTTCTATTTTTCCCTTGTTGTTCCCTACAGGGAACATCAATTTTCGTATGAATTTTTTTTGTTGTTCCTCTTAAGGAAGAACAACCGTTCCATTTAAGGAGCAACAGTTTCGTATGTTTGTCTTTTTGTTGTTCCATTTAAGGAACAACTGTTGTTCCTCTTAAGAAACATTTGTTGTTCCTCTTAAGGAACAACAGTTGTTTCATTTAAGGAACAACGGTTTCGTATGTTTGTCTTTTTGCTGTTCCATTTAAGGAACAACAGTTTCGCGTGTTGATTTTTTTTTTGCTATTCCTTTTAAAGAACAACACTTTTTTTGGGTGTATTTTTTGTTGTTCCTTTTAAGGAACAACACTTTTTTTGAGTGTTTTTTTGTTGTTCCTTTTAAGGAACAACACTTTTCCGCATGCATTTTTTGTTGTCCTTTTAAGGAACAACACTTTTTGTGTGTATTTTTTGTTGTTCCTTTTAAGGAACAACACTTTTCCGCATGCATTTTTTTGTTGTTCCTTTTAAGGAACATCACTTTTTTTGTGTTTATTTTTTGTTGTTCCTTTTAAGGAACAACACTTTTTTTTGTGTATTTTTTGTTGTTCCTTAAAAGGAACAACACTTTTTCGCATGCATTTTTTTGTTGTTCCTTTTAAGGAACAACGCTTTTTTTGTGTGTATTTTTTGAAGGAACAACACTTTTCCGTATACATTTTTTTGTTGTTCCTTTTAAGGAACAACACCTTTTCGCATGCATTTTTTTGTTGTTCCTTTTAAAGAACATCATTTTTTTGTGTGTATTTTTTGTTGTTCCCTATAAGGAACAACACTTTTTCGCATGCATTTTTTTTGTTGTTCCCTATAAGGAACAACACTTTTGTTTGTGTGTATGTTTTTTTGTTGTTCCCTATAGGGAACAACACTTTTTGGCATGCATTTTCTTTGTTGTTCCCTATAGGGAAAAACACTTTTGCATGCATTTTCCTTTGTTGTTCCCTATAGGGAACAACACTTTGGGAGTATTTTTAATAACAACCATTCCTTCCTTTTGTGAGATTATTCGTAGTTCATCTCAACCACATTTTAATGATTCCCTTTCATGGCATGAAGTACACTACTTTTATGAGGACAAGAATTATGGATTCTATTGAAGCGAGTTAATATCATTCACGTTATGATCTTTAATAGGACAACTCTTTGATGATAGATTCTTTTCAAAAGGGACACAATTATTTATATACTACTTTACTACATTATTTTCTGTTGTACATGATACTGGTTGATCATCTTAATACCATGCTGGTTCCACCCTTCCTATTTATAATCTTCTCTGTCTTTAATAAATGAGATTATGGGTATTTTTTTTTATTGACATGTTCAACTTCTTCCACCATCCCTACTCTTAAGGAGTACTGAGCCTCCCTCTACTTATCATAAAAATATGTAATTATAACAAAATTTTGCCTACAGATAGAGGATAGAGAGTCTCATTAAGAGCCAACCTACCATGTTCATAAGGATGTAGCGAGGTGACATTCCCACTATGGCCACCACACCAGGGTTATGATTCATTGGATAGCCAAAATATCCTTGGAACAGGAGGTGTCATCACGAGCCGGCCTAATCACATTTGCTACATCCCAGTGAATGGTAGTGTGGTTATCTAGCTACCACGCCAGCACATTGATCTCTTATGTATAATAGCACTAGAACTCTCCATTTATAAATTGAGGATCCTAGATCATACAGGTTAAAAAGCAACCATGCCGAGGCTATGGACACCTGCTAGTAGCAGAGGCTCTACTTATGGTATTGGAGTTATATCTTATCATCAATTATTACTATAATACCCTTTTCTTATTCTCTCTTTTTATTAGAGAAGTTATTTCCTTAATTTTTCCCTGTTTTGAACCTTTACGCATGAGAAATTGTTTTCCAATCAATCACATCATTTTCAGCTAGAATACCATCAGCAAAGCATCTTTTTGGCATATTTTTATCCTTTTTCTTTTTCGCATAACTTATCATCAATCCAAAGTGTCCTATCTCTTATTCATAATTATCTTTACACACTTTGCTCTCATTATAACCGTACATCTTGTCGTCCTATCATTGATATGTGTACTCTACTTCATTTATTGTCGTATTGTTCATTCCCTTGCCTTGCCATCAGCACAACACCTTTCATATGCTTTATGGTCATGGAATTCCTTTTCCAATCAAAAAGGGGAATTTATGCATTATGGGATAGCATGTGATATAATTACTACACTTTGTCATGACTTGTTGATTTGACAAAATATTAGTATTGCATGTATACAAAAGTTTTTCAGATTGAAATTTTTGCATGCATCTTATCTGTTGCTATTCAAAACTAATACTGTGGATTCAAGAACATTGCATGCAAAATAGTGATTTGTTTACAGGAGAACAACAAGTATGGGGGGGGGGACTCTATTCGCAGCATGACCACACTATTGCAACTAACAGAAGAGGCTCGAGCAACTCACAAACACAAACAATTGTTCAGACATGATGTGCTTTCCTGGATTCCACCTTTTGCATCACTTTCAGCACCAACTCTGCCTACATCAACTTCAACAAATGCCAGTCCATACATGTCATTCTACATTTTTTTCAGAGGTAAAACTTGAGGTAAAATAGCATAATTTTCTGATTTATTACGAATTTAAGAGAATTTCATGAAAATCCATTGAGCATTGTTTATCATCATTCATTCCACATCTTTACCACTTCCCATTTTTCAAAGACATATCATCTTTCAGTTTGGGGGAGTGTTGCTTTCATTCATTTCTTTCTTATGACCATGTATTAATATTCTTTATCGTCCATTAATTTTCTTATTCATTCTCAACACCCCCTTATTCCATGTTGTTTTACACCAAGCATAGATTTCAACAGATTGTGGAAACCACCTCTATTTGTTTTCTAGCATTGCATGAGGGCATGCTAATTCTTCAGTTTGGGGGAGGAATTGCTATGCATGATGGATGTTTTCTACTTTATTTCTCATTTAAGGCATATAATTTCATTTTTATACAGTGTAGAAATTGATTTGCGTATATCTTTAAAACTATGAACTGAATTCTTGTGATTTTTGGACAATAAAAAGGTATCATTAAAATACAAAAACAATTTCAAGTTCAAATAATTCATAAAATTTCGGAAATCATGACTATCACGTACAACCATTTTGTTTATATCTCATGATCCGTGCATCAAAACGATCTGATTTTTGGATCATAGAAGCATTAATATATTATAAATCTACTTGCAAAATTTCAGCAAAATCTGGTATGTAGTTTTTGAGAAAATGGTTAATGAAGTTTGTTGTTACTTATGTCATATTTTGTTGTAACTTCATATACACATAAGTTGAATGTCAATATAAAAATTGTTACACCTTCATCAAGATTGCTAAAATTGAATATTCATGATTTGAAAAGGAGTTCATTTGTTCCATCCATTTCACGAGTTGAGATGAACATTTTTTGTATTATTGCTTGGTTAATACAGAGTCTTTGGGTTGCATGAGGACATGCAATATATTCAGTTTGGAGATATGTTGGGGCGCTAGTTTGTCATTATTATTATCACTCTTTAACACCTATTTCACCCATTTCTACCATTCTTTATCACGTCATTTATCATGGTTTATCATATAATTCCATCTTATAAGTATTTATGCTCTTATGGATAAATATTATTTCTTCTCCTTTATTTTTAATAAATTGATGATTATTATGCATGATTTTACCAATGATAGTTTATTAATAAATTTGTTGTAATATCACTCACAATTTTAGCCTCCAAGATATTTTCCATATTGTAAATTTGATCTTCAGCTCATCATTAAATGTGCCAACTCAGAAATTCGTTGGAATAAGAAGTGACAATTTTGCATTGGATGTTTTGGGCAAATAGAGAAGAATCTGGAAAATTCGAAACATGGGTTTTGTCCAGAACGGACCAAATTAGGTCTGTAATAAGCCATTTTCCCAAATTATTAAGAGAAACGGAAGGTTCTCTGAAGATGTTTTTCTCAGATTCGCTGTCGTGATCATTTTCCAAATTATCTCAATTGCAAAACCAAATTCGACATGTCCCTGTTGAATGTTGATGGAAAGATATTTCATATATGATCTTATTGATCAATTTTTTGTGAGCAATCCAATTTTGTAATGAGAATAATTTTTTAATCATCTTTTTTGTAACATCTCTCTGCTCTCTGTGTATTTAAATGAAAAAAGAGATCAAGGAGAGGAGAGGGGAATTGTGGGGAATTAGATGGATTATTAGATTAGAGATAGATAGGATAGGATAGGAGAGGGGGATGGAACGATTATTATTCCAAATTGTAATTTTATTTGCAGACTCTCGCTTCTGAGAAGACACAAATTATTGTGATGTTGTCGATTTGATTATTAATATATTAGAGTTGTTGTTCCTTCACATCTCCTGAAGTAATCTGGAGGTATTCACCGGCAGCTAAGGGCCCAGCTCCTGGTGGCTCTACTTGTTGTTCCTGTACCATACAGTGTGGTTTGCCTAGTTTCTGATTCTTCAAGTGTGGTTTGTTTATTGATTACCTTCTACAACTGAATTGTGTTGTTGTTCATTTCCCTCATAACAAGATCATTACTTTATACAAGTATATTGTTGTATTGTTCATTCTAATTACAGAGCTTCGTTGTTCATTTGAGTAACTTAGGTTTGTTGTTCATTGCAGTCACATAAGCTTTGGTGTTCATTTCTATTATATAGCTTTGTTGCTCATTTACTTTCTGCAATCATCTAGTTTTTCCTTTTAGCATTCTTATAGTTAATAGAATTATCTTATTTACATAATCCGCAATGGTATTGTTGATTTACTTCATTGTCATTTCCAATTTGGTTATTTAGTGTGTTGTGTGTGAGGTCAACAACTATAAAGAACATTGGCTATTGCTGACAAAGCTCTCATATTGGGGATCTTATTTGTGCTTGATGTAGTTTACATTAGTTAAAACAGGAACTTGTTATTGCTATTGTAGCCTTCACTGATAATTGTTGTTACTTTGCTGAATGGATGATTTAGTTTTAGAGCATTGAGTTTCCTTTAGTTGCAAGTGGGATTTATTAAAAGCATCCATTTACTCTTGTATTTGAAAGATCTATACTGCAATTTAAGAAACATTACTCTCTGGGATTATAGTGTGCACATATTGTGTACACTCTTGAAATAAGTGGACTTGCCTAGGTTGATAATTAATGTGGGATAAGTAGGAGTTTTAAAAGACAACTTTTAGCACCCAAAACTAGGAACAGAGAAACTTTTCAAGATAAATCCACTACCAGAGTGGCAACTCAAATCTCTGCAATTTTCTCACACTTCCCTTCTTTGGTTTTGACACATATCCCTTGTATTATATCAATATAACAAGTTGATACATCCTATACCTGGGAATATTTTGATGGAGCATCCTCAACTCGTAGTGAATGTGGGGGAGCAGGAGTTCATATTTTTTAGTAAAACCATTTTTACAAGCTCCAGATTAGGTTGGGAAGAGATACAAACAATTACGCACAATCGCTAAGTATCAAGATTCTTCTTCTGTTTTCTATTGAAAAATATTGTCGCTCTTTACAGGTTTTTGGAGATTCTATGATAATCATTAACTAGTTTAACGAGAGTCAAAAATGTCACGTGCACACACTACTCCCCTTCCTTGAAGAAACTTTACATCTAAAAAATGTTTTTGATCATATCTCTTATTGGCATATTTACAGGGAGTGAAACACCATTGCAGACACATTATCTGAGGTAGGCACTAAGTAGGTTTTGGGATTATGAAAAACTTTTGAATAAATAGGAGATGACTGCATAGAATACTACCACAAACCTTTTATTGAGGACCTACATTTGGATCAATAAATGGACTAGTTTATCAGGATTTTACAATTCAACTTTTTGACATGACTCTCTATGATATTTTGGTGATGTATTTTATATAGTGACACATATATACCTATATTTTTATGTATGAAGACACGTATGGACTTTTTATGAGCCTGTATAGTCCTGACTATGATTTTTTCTTTGGATGGTTATCAACCAATCATTGAATGCATTTGGTGCATAAACAAAATGTAATTTTTCATTATCAATGAAAAATACAATTTTTTCTACTGAAAAAAGAGTATGTGTATATTATATATGGTTAAACAAAAAAATTATGGGTATGTTATATAAGTCAATTAAAATAAAAAAATCTTAAAACATTTTAGATAGTTTAACTATTCTACATTTTGGCCCTTTTTGACATATATTGTTTAGTGAAGTTTGTATGAAATCTAATAAAGATTTGTTGGAATTGCAAGTTTGAAATCTATACTTTACACAATTCAAGTGGCTAAGTGGATTTTCAAAGCCTTGAATCCATTTATGCATTCAAATATGCAATTTAAACAATGAAAAGTTATTTATATATAGATAGATGGATCAGCTCACCTTAACCACAAATCATCAAGCCATGAGAGGGATCAAGTCTCTAAAAGTGAAAACCTTTTTCAAGTTTTACATTATAAAAGAGCTTTGCACTTCAAAAGATTTGGTCTCTCTAAATGATTGCTACATCAATGGTTAATATAGATCTATGTTGGTTTTAATAATGTGAGATGTATTATGAGATAAGCGTTTGACGTTTACCAACCATTTAATTTATATCATTGCGTTAATTTTTTCACTATCACAATAACTAAAGCTTTAAATTCATCCATTATTCTTAACATATCATGTTTATTTTTAAATGGTGGGAAGTGACAACTTTTTACAAAATCTTACCCTAGTAGGCACACTATATACTAATTCTAAATTAATTATATTATGTAAATTTTTATATTTTTATTTTTGTTTTAAAAGAAGTGATTTTTTTCAAAAATCATATATTATATAATTACATAGATTAAAAATTATATTTTAAATTATGATAATTGATATATTTTTACACTTTCGAGGAGGAGATAGTGAACCTTCAGTTATTCATTTTATTTTTATTTTTTATGTTTAAAAAAACAATTATTTTAATTTTAAAGAGATAAATTTGTATTTAGTATTTTTAGATTTTTAAATTATATATATATATATATATATATATATATATATATATATATATATATTATATATTAATTATATTTTTATATTTTGAATTAAGAAAATGATATTTTTTTATTAAAATTTTATATAGAAAAGTGCTTAACAATATACTGGCCACTAACTTATCTACAAAGTTTTAAAATATTTAAAATAATTATTTAAAACAAGAGCCATGCGATGGCATGTCACCGCTTACTTGTATACATGATTCATGTGCAACTAGTTTTTAGTTCATTTAGTGATGATGTTATGTTTGAAGGAGAAAATGAACTTATAGCTCTAGTTCATAAATACAAGCAATGTTTAGACCTAAGTAATTGCTAAAAAAAAAACAAAACAAAAAATGAAACTAAAACCAAACTAGTCCATTTTAGTTTCTAATCTCAAAGGATTGAATCTTACTTTCTAAATGTACTTTACTAATTGTTGTTAATTAAGAAAAGCATGGCATTTTGATAGTATCATTTTTTTCATGAACTCATTCTATTTTTATTGGTGTATATTTACATGGAATGACAAAAATAAATTGCAATAATTACTTTTATCTATATTTTTGCAAAATGAAATTTGTGTTGTTTTTTTTTGGTTGAATTGTATACTGCTATTTACAATTATTAGTTTGACATTTTCCATTTTCCAATTTGATAAAATAAATAAGTAAATAGCTACAACATTTTGACATTTGCTTCACTTTGCATAATATCAACAAACAAGAATAGACAACAGAAAAGGATATTTGTTAGTTATTAGTTATTAGAAGTTTTTTTGACTATGTCATAGTCTTAGCAAAAGTTCTAGTATGAGTTGCATTGTAAAAATAATGTACATATGTTGTAATATTTGGAATAATAAAACAAAGAGGTGACCGAGTCTAACAACAGGGATTGTAGAGCTAAGAATGGAGAATTCTTAGTAGAGATGATACAATCTATTGTGGAAATAAGTAAGTTGAACTTAACGATAGGCAAAAAAGGGCTTAGCGCTCCATGAAGTAAAGGAGATGGTTCATGAAATTAAATGGCCTTAGGAAAATATTCATGCCCATGCTTGTGTGAAATAATACAAGGAGAAAAAGGTAACATAATTTATGGACTGATTGCAAGACCAAGGATGCAGTTGTAAGGGAGGGACAAGAAACTTGCTCTAAAAGAGAAACAAGCATTTGGAAGAGACAATGTTGATACAGGGCAAGGTTCAGTTTTACTGCAGACAAAAAACTTAAATATTATATGATTATAATTTGCAATTAATGGGTTATGTTGCGTTGTAATTGTGATAAATATGGATAAATAACAACTGGAATATGTGTTTATTTGAATATATTTGCATTGCAACTGTGAACCAATATTTTCCTAATTTGTATATTGATTGTGGTTATGATTATGCATGGGCGCATGTGTCTTATGGTTTCATGAAGAAATAAATAAGTTAATATAGTAGACAATAGTAATTGCAGAGCATCTGAAGTCCAAATTGAGGAAGAATAGCATAACAGTTTTTCATAAATGCTTAATAATATCATAAAAAAATTAATAAATGAAGTTAAGAACCTCAATGATCTATTCAAATTCCAAAACAAGTTTAGTTAGAACAATTGGGTCATGAGATTCTTTGTATTAAAGTACAAATCTATACCAGAGACACTCTGTTTGATAGAGAGGCTAAATGTGTACATTAAGATATCTGTTTATATAATAGAGTTGTGAAATATCAAATGATTGTACTTGAGACAATTATGTATTCTTGTAGTGGTTTTACAGGTTATAGTCTTTATTGTGCACGAGCCTCCATTATCACCACAGGGAACTTAGAAATGAAGATCACAAGTCCCTGCAAATAGAAAAATGTATTGGTAACTCATGAGAAGTGTCGAGGAGCTACTAAAAGAGTTCGCGAGAATTCTAGTATAGTTGGTGTGTGACAGGTGATATGGAAGCCCAACGTAAGGTGGTTCCAAGATTCTATCAGATAAGAACTACAGAAGCGCCTGTGCCACCATGCGAGGAATTTGATACCCGAAGGCAAATAAGCGCCACTGGATATTAATCCCTCAATATATCTATCACCCAATCTCAAAAGGGGTAATGCCATGGAATGTATTAGTATGGGTTCAATAGAGTAGTGAGGTTCTCATTTAGATCTACCAATGGAATGAATTCTTGGGAGTATCCCCTAATCGAGAGAATTAGCTGGAGATAGTTCATGCAACAACAGACCTGGTCTTTGAGGACAGTGCAAAAATGTTGACTAAACATTGTGCGTGGTGCAGAGCGAAAGGGCCATGGTACAGCCATTCTTGAAAAATAAGAAAGGATGTTCAATGTGGAGCAAAGGGGAAAATTGTTGAATTTATAGAAAGAATTGGATAAGGCTTATTTTTTTGCAGTTAGGACGGTGGGCGAGAAAAATTGTGATTGGTCCTGCACGATTCTCCTATTGTACGATTGCATATCGCACATGGATTATCTACATGGTTCAAGAAACGAGGTGGGAAACCGAGAGTTGGGAGGACAGAGTGATAATTTCATAACAGCATAATAAAAGTAATGTCAAAAGCCATTTAGCTCAAGGTTGGGTGGTCATGCCATGTTCATTTGTAGTCACTCCAAGTTGCTAGTCGTGTGGTCATGCGGTTATTCTTTTTTCAAAATCTTTTGTATTCAATGTCTGACTTAGTATTGGTCCAATTTCATAGTCGGGAGTTTAGACAGGTGGGAGGTGGGATAGTCGACTGTTTTTTTATTTTATGGCACTTATTCTATCGTGAGCCTAACTATACAATACTCGACTAGTTTCACTAGGTCGGTTAGTTTAACAGTCGACAAATGTTTATATCAAAAAGTCTAGTAGCTTGATAGTCGAGAAATTCTGAAGCCTAGAGGTTGGGTAGTTTGACAATTGAGCAATATTAACAGTGAGAGTTCGAGTGATTATTTATAAAAATCATAGTCACTCATGGTTCGACGTCAATTGGTCAGAAGATCAGGTCGTTTGATAGGCCGGTGGTATCATTAGGTTAGTGGTTTCATAGTCAAGCATTGCTCAAGTCAGGAAGTAGGGTAGTTTCAGAGTCGACAATGTTGAAGTAGGAGCTCCGGTCGATTATTTATAATAAAAAAATTGCACTCACTCCATGTTGGTAGTTAGTTGGTCGGAAGGTTGTCTTTCTTTTCTACAAAATGTATCTAGATCGGAATTTTGACTTATTTTATAAAAAAAAATGTTTTAAGGCTTTTGATTTATGTATTTTGTGATGAACAAAAGAAAAAATTGCAGAAAAAACAAATAAAGTAGACTTGAATTTCAGTAATCGACTCTGAAAGTATGAAAACCATAAGGTTATTGTTTCGATTGTCACAGTTTTTTTTTTGTAAGCTAAATGTACAGTCAAAAGGTTATAAATTCAAATGTTTTTATTTATTTTGTTTATTCTATCTTTACCTAGAGTAGACCATAGTCAAGTGAACTCATCTGGTAGGGTAGTTTCACAATCCGGCAATGTAGAGGTTGGTAGGTTGGATCAATTATTTGTTAAAAAAAGCGTGGTCAGTTCAAGTTCCTAGTCGTGTCGTCAAAAGGTCCATTGGTCAGGAGCTTGTATTTTGTTTACAATTTTTTTTTTTTTTGAAACAGACTTGCGACTTAAGTGTTCAAGAAAAATGAAAAAGACTTAAGTGTATTTTGTTTACAATTTTTTTTTTTTGAAACAGACTTGCGACTTTCATTTTTATTGATTTTATGACACACAAAGGGAAAAAAATCTTGTTGTAAACATGAGAACAAGAATGCAAATTATCTAGTGAATATTTAGATTATAAGTTTCATACCAATGATTACGAAACAAAGAAATATAGAAGACTCAATTTTCCCCTGTCCAACAAGCTGTGGAATAAGTTTATTGTGTGCACGGTGGTGATTATCTTTTTGAATCTTAGTTTAGTTATTGATATCATAAGTATATATGTTATATGACACCATAATGTTTTCCTAGAATGTTAGTAACTGATTCTCTAAGCATATATTCCATGTTTGTTTGTGTATACATTTATATCTAGTAATAAATGTATACCTAGTTACAATTGTATTCAAAGCAAAATACTTTAGACAATTGAATACAAGAACATAGTGTAGCAAGCAAACACGGATGTTGAATCTATTTTAGATGCCTATCATGCAAAAACATACTGTTGACACCTAATCCTTGTGATTGGGTGAATTTATGTAAATAAATAAATTAGAAATATGAATAGTCATCGGGAGATGAACTGAACAGTCTCTCCCTCATGTATATAATGAAGACCTACCTTGTGGAATAAGATACGAATCAGTTTTTGCTTTGTGGAGTTACTACCTGGCCTGACATGGTATCAGAGCCAAGTTCCCAAAATAGTTATAACTCCCTTTTGCCTATTGCTCTCTGTCCTCTGCCCCTCTGGGGTCTACCTACTGAGCTCTCTATCCACTGTTTACTGTGCTCTTTGTCCTCTCTGTCCTCTCTGTCTACTGCGCAGTCTATCTACTCTTCTTCCTGCCTAAATTCAAAAAGCATTGAGAGAGGGACGACTTCAGCACTGGAATATTGTCTGAAGAAGTTTCGGTGGAATATTGTCATGCTGCGTTGAACAGTTGATTTGTTTGCTTCTCCTGTTTTGTAAGAAACGCAGGTATTCTAAATTTGTACGCTGCTCATGTTTTGTAAAAAAAAATGTTGGTCTGAAGTTTATTTTGGCACATAACCATGCAATGAATTGTTACGCTACTCGGACTTTACTGTCTGTTGGAATAACCTCGACGATACGCAGTTTGAGCCAGCGACATGCCGTCCATTGCCTCGGCCCTTCATCTTGTATATATACCATACGATCTCATTTGTAACAGCGCTCAGCCTTACCGTTGCAGCAAGTCTCGGAACTTCATCCTGTATATATATTCTTGGAATCAGAGCTAACGACAAAGAACAATTAGGCGACATGAGATTAGCAAACTTCTTCAACAATTAGTTGGAGATCTTTAGCCGAGGAGCGGGGTTAATGTAAGGAATTACTTTCTGTCTTGTCATCAAACAAAACCAGCAGTTCTCATTTGCTTCGCCCATTCTCACCATCAACTCATCCATCCACTACCTTCCCTCACTCACAATACACATTTGTGTTGCCCCCATTTCATAGTTTTTGTCATTTTCACATAATTTTTTTGTGACATTCATTTGTAAATCATAGAACGGCCGCCGAGATTGCCACCAATGTCGCAAAGGATGTAGCAAAAGATATCACACACAGCGTTGTGCTTTATGTAGATTTATGTATTTGACATATAAATGAATAGGGCGAGTATGAGTTTTTGTGTATGCGTTATTTCCTCTATTCATATGATCCATTCCTTCATGGGTTGTCATCTTATTCCATCAATAAGCCTTCCTTGGTGCTCACTATTCCAAATTCAATTATATTCTATCCAAATGAATGTAAATTGACATTTGAGTTTGTTGTCCAATCACATCAGAAGTATATTTTTTTAAGAGTAAAAGTTTTGCAGCAGATTTTTTATTTTTTTTGCTACAGTATGCATTCAATCATATCCATGGTGGGAATAGTTCTCACTAGCAAGGAGAACTATCCTGAATGGTCCCGGATGATAAAACACACCCTCATTTTCAATGAGTTGTGGAAAGGAGTATGTGTCAGAGATGGAGACAATGAACCAGTATAGCCTACCTCAGACAAAGAGCTCGTCATTTGGGAAAACAAGAACAGCAAAGCTTATGCATTAATCATAGCATCTGTAAATGAAGAAGTGAGTCGCCATATTTCGTCATATTCAACTGCCTTTGAAGCCTTACAAAAGCTGAAAGAACTCTATGACTCGCATTCTGCACTTGAAGTTGTTCAAATCATGATTAAACTCTTCACTCTTAAACTGCAAAATAATGATCCTCTTGCTCTTGCATCTGAAGTAAATTATATAATGCGTGATATCAAATCCACTAAGGTTTAATTGGATATTCCTCTTATCGCTTTTCTCAAGGCACTTTATCCTACTTACTCCAATTATCTTGAGTCATTGTAAGCAAATGGAAATCTCAAAGATATAACCTTTGACTCTCTTGTGAAAAAGTTTGTTGAAAGAGAGAAAGCTTTTGGAAGGAAGACAGCCCCCAAATCTTCTTAAGAGATTGTCTGCCTTGCTCATAAAGAAAAGCATCCTGCTCAATATTCTACAAGAGGAAGAGGTGGATGAAAAGGAAGAGGGAGATATTTCAGAGGCAGGGGGGCAGACATTCTCAAGGAGAAAAGGCAGATTTACACTGTATTCGCTGCAAAAGAAATGGATCACATGATGCCTCTACATGCAAGCTACCATGGGATAAAATTGAGCAGAAAAGAAACCAACAGAGAGGTAAAACTGATGATACAGACAAAGGTAAAGCACTTGAATCTGCTCACTATGTTGTGGCACAATGTAATGTTGGAGTAAATGAAGATTTGTTTAATGCTTCACTTTCTTCTTGGAAAAATGATTGGTTTCTTGATTCAGGAGCAACTTGCCACATGACTCATATAAAAGATTTTTTTGAAGATTTCACTGACAATGTTGATGGAGCAGTATACTTTGCAGATCAATCAAAAATCAAGCCGTCAGGGCTTGGCAGGCTTAAACTATCTGGTCTTCCAGACTTTCTTCTAGATCATGTTCTATATCTCCCACAGCTCAAGAGAAACTTGTTGTCCTTGGTCCACATCCGCCAACAAGGTCACTCCATCATATGTTTGATGGCAAGCTTGAGGTAAGAAAAGCATCTGACCACTCACTTGTCATGAGGGGAATAGAAGAAGAAAGGCTTCTCAAACTGCAAGGAACCTCTGCTCATGCACAACATTTCTCATACAATTCTCATCATGAAGAAGGTACGCTTCCATCAAGTTTATTATGGCATGCTAGATTTGGACATTTGAACTATAACAATCTCCGCTTATTGAAAAAAAATGGTGTTGCTAGTTTGCCTACAATTCCTAGAAAACTTAAGCAATGTGATGCTTGCATTCTAAGAAAGCATAGCAAACAGTCTTTTCATGATTCACATTCAAGAGCACATAGGAAACTTGAACTCATTCATTCAAATTTATGTGGTCCAATGCGTGTTCCTTCTGCAAATGGAAATAAATATATCATAACATTTATTGATGACTACACCAGAATGTGTTGGGTTTATTTATTGAAGAACAGATCTGATGTTTTTCAAACATTCAAGAATTTTCATAAATGGATTGAAAATGATGCACAATCTCATATTGGGTCTATTTGCACTGATAATGGAAAAGAA
>APFE030933096.1:78841-121493 GCA_000404065.3 Pinus taeda
GGCAATTTTTCTTTTGTTTCTTGGAAACAAAGAATATCAACACTCAATAGATCATAGTCACCAACCATATCTTTGAAATTCAAGGACAAGCTACGAGTGTTCATTGAACATATTGTCAAATCATCAATTGTATTATTTTGATATATGCTATATTCAAGCTCATAGGAAGCATTTTCTCTAAGTCTATTTAGCTCAATAGCAACCTTGTCATTGAGAGAGAAGTTACTATGTTCCAATTTATTTAAGAAATACAAGGACTTAATATCTTTGACACGAGAAAGTGCAGTATAAATAAGTCCATGTTGTCTAAACCCTTTTGGGTCAAAAGCCAAATTTTCCATTGTTAATCCTTGTGATCGATGATAGTTCGTGCACATGCCAGTTTGAAATTGTTCTCTTGTAAAACTAATTCTTTTTTTATTCACTATTCCTACAAACTCGTGTAGTAGGTGTCCACGTAGACATCATTTGGTATTTGTAAAAATGCACCATATTTTCCCGTTGAATAGTGCCAACAGCTGCATCAGTAAATTTGATCCAAATTGCACCATTTTCAAATGTTGTTGATGCTCTAAAAATTCCTTCAACGCCATTCACCAATCCGTCATGAATATTGTAATTTCTACCAATTATTTTAACAAACATATTTTCTTTCTACACAATAGAATATGGCAAGTGCAATTTGATCTATTTATTGAAACTTATATTTGCTTAGTCAATTGTTCTATCATTAGAATTTAATATAGTTTCTTATTTGCCAATGAGAGACAACATTTTTTCATTATGTTCATGTACATTCTTGTTTAAATAAAATAGGTATGGAAAAGTTGGATCATTTGATGCCACTCTATAACAATTTTTGTTCAAGAATGCAAGATCATCACCAATATGTGAACATGTCCTGATTCTATTTAAGATGGGATAAAAATTGTTTATTGTCCTATTGCATTGCCTGTTTTAGATCATAAGTTTTCACACTTTCTTTCCAAACATTCTAAGGAGCATTAGTTCCTTTAAGATGTGGTTATTGAAATATCCAACAATCACGTACAGGTTGTGCTTGACATAGATCACCATAGAATATTATATCAAGGTTCCCAAATGGGGAAGCTGTAGTATGCATAATTTTGCGGAGCCACTTGTCAATGCTATAAAGCAATAGAGACCCAATTAATAAAGCCTCGTCTATCAATATAAATTTAAATTGTCCATATTATTTTCTCAATACATCGATTGTGTTAGAATCCAATGGCACCATGTGACATGGTGAAAGTGACAAATGCAAAGTTGAATGGACTATAAAACCATGCGTAATATATGGATCTTTGCTAGTAAATGTAAGTATTAGACCTTTTTTTCAATGGGTCACTTTGTAAATATTTGTTATAAAGTCGTACTAGTGCATGGTAAAGTGCTTGTGCAGTAAATGTTTTTCCTGTACCTGCACCTCCAGTGATAAACGAATAGAAACGCTTACCGGGATTATTCTTTTTCCATAGAACTATTTGTTTGATTATTGATTTTTTCTCTTGATTTAATTGTCTCATAGTTTCATGGTATGCCAATGTGTCAGAAACAAAGGGATTCTTAATCAATTAAATGTTTTTTGTAAACTTAGTTTGAGTCTTTTTTAATCGCATTTTCTCTTGCAAATCTTATTGAATGCGATATTTTTTATTAGAACAAGCCCTATTCGCAGTTTCTAGTGGCAAGTGAAGCATAAATATCTCGTCACTTTGGGATGAAATTGTAGTGGAAGCAGTTTCAATATTACCCCATGATGCGACTAAATGAGAAAAAAAAAATTATGTGACATCGATAATGTGTTTATGAGAAAAGTATGCTTGAGCCTGTGTTTCTCCATTTTTCTTTAATGTCTATTCAAACTCCCTGTATGGAATGTAAAGAATCATTTTTTCTCTATAATGGTTTTTTGGGTCCATGTGTTCATTGTATCGAATGAATCTTACTAAACATGGATTTTTTCTTCTTCTTGTTTTGTTGTGTTTTCATGATTGAATAAGACGAAACATATTCTACCAAGAAAACCCGCTTAAGGGAAACGAGACATGCAACATATCTATCAACAATTATCATGCAAACAATATCTCAGAATTATCAGTTTCTTGCTCTAACAAAATAGGTCTTTTTAAAACATATGTTTGTTTTTCATCTAGAGCAGTGTTAATGAAAATTGTTTTTCTAGAAGCTGAATACAAAGGCAATGATAGAGCAATGTGGATTGCTTGCCGACTTGAGATTTGTTGCATAACTAGCAATGTGTTTCCAAGCTTACGAAAAGTTTCGATTTTGTTGTCTCCATAGGATATGTAATTTTCTCTAATTTGTTTGAATGTAGTTGTCATGGAGTGATCCATTTTTGTCATATAATAGTTGCAATATCTTTCTGTAGAATAGGAATCTTAAAATAAATTAAGCATATGTTTTCTTACCACAACGAAGGGATTTTTTTCAAATACATTTATCGACAGATCACAAGGATTTATTTTTAGCAGTACAATTAGCCGAGTAATACAAAATCGTAAGAACGCTATGTATTCTTGTTTCTTAATTCCAAGATCGGCTAAAAACATGGAAAATGTTATGTTTTTTTAATAGGATTTGTCATGTAGAATAAACGAAAGTTACTTTTACATTGTCTGCATATCATTGTTTTCATTGCACAAAGGATGCAAGATACAAGTTTCATCAATTGTGGGACAGGGAAACCAAATCTACAACTAGAATTTTTATGCTTTTTGCAATTTTTTGTGTGGTGATGATTCTGAAATTGAATCATTTGATTCGGAAAAATTGTTGAATCATAAGTCAAATACTAATCATTGAAACATATGACATTGACATCAGCGGGTTGTTGATATATTTGCGTATCTCGAATCCAAATCGATCCATGGTCGTGCTTTTTTCCTCTACTTTTGAATTATGTAGTAAAAAATTAATCTTGCACTTGACCAAATAATTCATTGTTTTTTGTTATCAAGGAACGTAGTGATGAGATTCTAGGCCTATAATATCGACTACATATGAGCGGATGACGTTTTCTCAATGTGTCAATGCATTCATCATCCAAATTATTTTCCTCATTTGTTATGGAGTCAATACTTTGTATTTTTAATGCATTTATCAATGGTTCCCAAAGATGTTGAGCACTAGTGAATGTCACAAATAAAGTCGGTGGACCAAGCTGTCGTATCATTACAAATATATATTTTCTTGAAATTTCAAAATAGTCAAGCAATGTGTGAATGCTTCTTAAGCATTGATATGCAATTGGTGACTTTAATAACTTCTGAATATTGATTATATTTTTAACGTCTTTAGCGACTAGTTTTTGTCCTTTCAGCTCTCCTTTGCGAATAGAAATATAAGCTGAATTAGAAACCTTGTTTATCAAAATACAAATTGTTTTAAAAAATATGTTTGTAATATGTGCTGAAAATTTACCAAACTTGTGTAACAGTTCCCACTGTTCAATTTGTTTATACAAAAAGTGATTGTTAACATCGTATCCAAAGAATAGTGTCAAAAACTTTAGTTCTTCAGAGAATTTTTCTTGAAAAATGCATAGGGGACGAAACCCTTCAGAAGGTACACTCTAAATTATTCTTGTATCAAGATCATGGATAAGGTGGGCCTTTGTATATCCATGTAAATTGTTTCTTTTTCTTGCTCTAGATCATCATTTGCATTTGGTGTGTCTATTTCCTTCATTTTTGGACTATCGTTTTGATGATCTTTCCTAATTTGATCAAAATGTTTCTTCCATTCATGGTTGATTGCTATTTGTTCTCTCTTGTATAGAGATGTGTTGCACAAGTCATGTAATGCACGCCTCACTTTCTTGGGTCAAATATTTCCAGAAAAATAAGCCTTCTTGTATTCCAATTTTATTTTTACCATAATTCCCACTGTCATGTTGTCATCAATATCCCTAGGCAATGCTCTCTGAATTCTATCTAGACTAGAAGAAACATTTATAATTGTTCCCGTTAAGCCAATTTGTGATCTTTTGTAGCCAAATTTGCCTTATTTGTGAAAAATCCATCCTTGGTGCCACTAACCTCTCTTCCAAATATGTCAATTGTG
Source organism: Pinus taeda (assembly GCA_000404065.3). Classification (NCBI taxonomy): domain Eukaryota; kingdom Viridiplantae; phylum Streptophyta; class Pinopsida; order Pinales; family Pinaceae; genus Pinus; species Pinus taeda. The sequence continues at coordinate 82,949 of APFE030933096.1, forward strand.
CAACGGACATCAATTTTTCATTTCGTCTAATATAAAGAGGTGATGCAAATGTAGGGACTTTTTCATTGAGTATTTCATATTTACAAGATTTGCATCTTTGTTCATTAAGTTTAATGGGTTTGAACTCTGAAGCAGGCATTAGATAACAAATAATAGATAATAAGTCTTTGTTAATAGATTCCATGTCCTTTCCAAAAGACAATCTATCACAAATGCAACATGCATATGTAGGTGTGTCTTGGATTGATTGTAAATATCTCTCAATTTCTTTATTTGACTTTATATGTTGCTTTTGTGCTTCTTTTATTATAGCACCTTGTGCTCGTATCGTGGATTTCAATTGATGTAAGTGAGTGTACCGCTTACTGTAATCATTGGAAAAAGTAGCAATGACTTCTTTTTATATTGTGTCTCCATTGAAAAAGGATTATTGTCCTCATTTGATGATGTGGAATCCTCTCATACTACAACAATCTTTTTTTTTGTATTATGTAGTCAATTAACAGATGCTTTAATTGAGTAGAACATGTAGTAGACTTAGATTCTTTGCTAACAATATATCTACAAGGTACACTTGAACTCGGGTTGCAGTTATCACTTTTTGAGATTCCCTGGACCATTTGTGGTGGATTGTCAATGTTACTAACATTATCGACATTCTAAATTTCTAGAATTGCATGGAAATGTGCACGTGTTGAACATATTGGTGTGCGCATAAGGTACATCACTTTGGAGCAAGTTTTTGATGAATAGAATCTCAAGGTAATATCTTTTGTTTCTATATTCCAGATATGTATGTTAACATCAAGTATTTCACATATCCATTGTATTGCAAAACAAATTCCCACTATATGTCCATATGCATATGGCATTAACAAATTTATAACATAAGCTTGTCAATCATTGATACATTTCTCTTGTTTAATGTTTCTAGCACTCATATGTTGTTTCAAGCAATTGATAGCTTTATCATCATTGCAAATGAAACAATTGTAAAAAGATTGTGCAATTGTTTTTCTGATATTAGAAATATCAAACCATGGCGCAAGTGTGAAAATAGACTCAAACAAAGAGTCATGATAGTCCTTGATTGTTTTTGACAAATCATGAAACCTTGTTCAAATAAGATTTACTCAATTGGAAATATGTCAAATTGTCCATGTGAAAGTTGGTATGGGAAAATGCATGGGCCAATCGTTCTATTTATTGAAGCTACATTATCTACTATGTTATGTAGCAACAATGGTTCAAATGTCCACATGTAGGATTTTGATTATGTAGAAAAATATTATATTGATAACCATGAATGTATGAATTAAACTGTAGATATGCTTGGCCATTTGTAAATATCCAAACATTGACCAAAACTGACAACCAATTGGAGAACCATTTGATAGAAAATCCATTCCCCCATAAGATAATTGTAGTTTGAGCACTAATAGAAGGTGTAGACAATCCTTTTAAGTACATTTCAAGATCATTAACATGATGGAGATCCAGAAGGTATTCAAGAGTCAATTATGGATGCAATGAATTCAAAGTAGCATCATGGCCATGAGATAGGAAATGTCAAAAGTGGTTTACAATCCCATGTAATATTTCAATTGAACTATAGTGAAAGTGAAGAAGAACAGCAAATGAGTCAAATAAACAGTCGCCAGGATAATAGAATAAGTGCTCTAATATATTTATATTGAATCAAGATAATTTGTGATCAATTTCTTTCCACTTTGATCATTTCAACGCAAAACTGTTTTTCATTTCCATGAAGTACATTGAGACAAACTGACAAATTATCCAAATGTGACAATGATTTATGGCATTAAGAGAATGGATTGAATTGAATGTCCAATCAACATATATGATACTAGGAAATGTTTAGACCTCATATATTATCTAGTCTATATTTCCTTTGTGATTATCTTCTCTTCCTATTTGTTTGGTTACGCAATACTCCGAAAATGAGTACCTAGCACTGTAACAAAGGAGTAAATGAAATTGCCATAAGGAACCTTGTATATTGCATTTTTTTAATTTTTTATTTGTAATTGAAACATAATTTAGAACTAAAAACATTTATGCAATTTAAAATAATAGAAAACAAATCATTATTATCACTTAAACAAATTTCAAATCGCAATATTTAATTTCCGAAATTCCATAGAAAATATTTTCCAAACAATATGAATCCATTTCAAAATGAACAAATCAAAGAGAACCCAATTATTAGCTTCAAAAACAAATTACAATAGATATTTCTATAATAAACAACTCTAATTTAAGATAACGAACATAAAACTACTTAAAACAATTACATATTCATAAGCCTATTGAAATAATAAACATATTCAAATGATTATTACTATAAAGCTAGCAATTGCACCATGTCTAAGTTACTAAGCTATCACTGCATTACAAAGACATTATGCTATGAAATAAAATGGAAAGCATTCAGCTTCCTAGCATAATGAAATATTTTTAAAACATGGTGCAAATGGATATAGCTCCAATTGTTTGAGCATACCTATTGCCAACACATGAAAATTGTAGTTTTTTTTACATATCCACATCATAGTAACTAGACAAAGTCCCAAAGCTAATGTGTACATATGCAAGAACAAAGCCCAGGAATAATTAGTAGACAAAAAAACAGGGCATGGAGTTAATGGGAAAACTGAAAACTAGAAAAACTAATTATTGATATTTCTATGTAGCAAGAAGAACCAAAGAAAACGTGTAAGCATTTTGATCAATAAAACACGCCACACATTCTTGGTTTTTTCAACAAATACCTATGCAACATTTTTTCTTTTTTTTTCAATAAAAAATCTGTTGTTTTTGTTATACATATGATTTTAGAATTATTTTATCTTAAATGTCTCTTTATGATTTATGAATAATAAAATTAATTGCATCAATTATATATACTTCGTGTTCATGCATAGTGTGTGTGTGTATATATATATATATATATTATATATATATTGAGCTAACAATGACCATAAAATGGGAAATGTGATTTTGTATCACATTGTTTTTTAGCGATTGAAACCATTACCTATTATGTCATAAGAAATAAACAACATTGTAGTGACACATGACTAAAGAAAGCAAAAATAAAAATCATTGCCCAACTGTAATCATAACACTATAAATACATTAAAATGAAAACAAAGGTCAACATGATAACCTCGTATAATATTGTTTGCCATGCATTGAAATCATTATCTATTGATCCATATATAACAAATAACATTCTACCCACATATCACTAGAGTAATTGCAAATAAAACCCATTTCTCAATATTGGTCATAGTTCTATAACTACAATAAATTGCACATGTACTTTAGTAGATGTGTCAATTTGAGCAAAACATATTGCACCAAAATTGTCTAGGAATGCAATAATCTAAGCTTCCAAAACGACTCATCTTGGAATACAGATTCCAAGTAGACAGTCACAACAAAAAATGATTATGAGATTTAAGTTTCATTTAATGTCTCCTGATTTTAGCATTCCAATCTGCAAAATCATTTCTCACTTGAAACATAGCGAATCGACAAATTTAACATCTAATTCACACACACAAAAATGCTGCATCATGGCCTTTGACAATCATCCATTGTTCTCTATATTTGGAAAAATATATTGCATGCAAGAACACAAACATTTACACCAATTAAAACTGCAACTAATCCACTTTCCACAGATATTTCATTCAAACCGTTGATTGTTTTTGCTCGTATCTGATTTATTTGTAGAATGCAATTTCTGATTATCAGCTTCCTCCTCTTTTATAAGTTGTTGCAATGACTTTGACAATTCCACAACTACACATTCCATGACTCAACACCATTCACAATTGCATAGCATTGTTCTATAATAAATTCCACCCAAACTAGCATACACCACCTGAATCCAATATATCATCAAGTTAAATAATTATTCTAAAATATAAATAATACTACGCTTTAAACATGTGTCAATATCAACTACAATAAAAAAAATATTACAAATAAGTGTTACAAAAACTAATTTCACTAGTCAAAGATGTTCAATTGTAAGCAAATTAGACATTATACTTCCAATCATTCCAAATGTCAATTGGACAAACAAACAAAAAAGTATAAGCATCTAAAAGCATTTTAAAACCCTTATAATTGTATTTAAGTGTTTAAACATTAAGTATTATTAAACACCACAATTGCAAATAACAAAGGTTGTAACGTTCTTTAATTCCTTTTGGTTCCCATTTTTATTTTTATTTCTTCCCAATTGTTTTGGAAAAAAACACGTAGTTGCTACATAAAACATTACTTTTATTCCATAACTCAAAAATTCTTTAAAAGTTTAACTTGCAATCTAGGCATAAATAACGTGTAATTTAATCATAAAATAATGCATAACAATAAAGTTCATTTAAATTTTCTAAAAAATATGTCAACTTTTAGATATTACTTTGTCTAGATCAAAGTTTATAGCACTTTAAAACATACAGAATATTCAAAAGTGCACAAATGTCTAGAACATCCTAAGCATCACAATCCCATACCTATAAAATTAAAAGCTCTTGTGTAGCCAAATATTTCTGAACTAATATGACAATTACCTTATCGAATCCTAAAAATATATATTTCAAATGTCCATTACAAACATAATGAAATCATTAAACAAATGCATGAAAAATATACATAGAACATGTTGTCTCTCCCAGAGACAACCTCGAATTTCTTACAAGACCAGTGCCTGGGCACATCTAGATTATGTGTGTCTCATATGATTCTCTAGAAATTGGACACATCACATATATTTTATATATATATGCTTAAACGGAATGGGTTGGTTCATTCATATAAAGGAGCAAGCCATTAATTTCTGGTACTTCTTCAGATATACAAATCACATAAATATATGCATAAAATAGTGGAGGCTGAATAGTTCAAGGACCTAGAGTTTAATACGATTTGACAGACAAATGAGAGAGCATAAGTATAAGGAGTAACTCATCACATAGAGCTTGAAGAGTCAAAATTCTATGATTAACACATAGAGCTCAAAGCATCAAGAATTTCTACACTTATCTGAGTTACAGGTGGATATAATGGTCAGAAGAGAGACTAGGTGCTGTGATTCATGGAACGCAACTTTAAAGGTATAATTTCAATAATCCATACAGGCACATGCATTAAAAAGTTGATACAAATGAATCTATGAGGAAGTTTGAAATATTTATAGTAGTTATGATTGCATGAATTCAGGGAAGAACATGAACATAATGGATTTTAACAGAGTGAGAACATATTGTAGTACTAGAAGGGGGAATCACCACCATTTCCTTGATGATCTGAAAGGTTTGTATATTAAATTCATACAGCCTGAAAATACATGTAGTTCTTTCTTAATAATTATGAACCTTTGTAAAATGTCGCTTCTCCTTATTTATCTAGGTAGGGGATCCTTTGAACATTCGTTACAACAAAATATATTCTGTTTAGTTTCAGTTGTCAGATCGATTAGTTGTCTTGGCCAGGGATGGCTCTGTGGCCAAAAAACATTACAAAATATTAATTGCCTCATTAAAGGGAAGCACATTATAGGATAACAAATCAGTCAACGATTATATGAACACGTTAATAAAATATCTTTGTGTCCATCCCTATGATCGTCGTTGTTTCAGGTTGAATTTTTCTCATATTCTGGTCTCATGTGTTACTCAGTCGACTCTCGTCGCTTCATCCTTTACTGCTTAAACCATTCATCCTTTAAATATAGGAGTGGGAACTATTAGTTTCATGCCACATTACTGAATCAGAGGACCCCTGGGCAATACTTCATCTTCCCTCTGTATAGGGGCACCATGCTAGATAATGAAGTCCTCCCGAGCTTCCAATTCCTCATTTACTTATATCAGCGTCGACCTGGATATCGTGTCACAAGGGGCTTGTTTTGGTTTATCCATGTTGAGTTTGAATGCTCCATCTCTTTTATTAAATGACATAGCTACCGACCCACCTCACCTTTAAAGTTTTGTACTACCTAGTCATGGCAATAGGGGAGTGGAGGTGGAACGGAAGTGAGGGTGACATAACCGAGAGGATGTAATGGTCAGTTGACGTGGAGTCGAGAGATAGGTGGAAAAGGGCACAGGAATGTTGGCAGGAGAGAATGTTAGGATGGGTGGTTTTCATAGGGGGCATGGGTGGTAAGTGTTCAGTGGGGATGGGGGGGGTGTGAAATAATATGAGAGGGACATGTAGCGGTGAGGCCCAGTGAGGAAACCGCCTTTTTGGACCCCCCCTCGGCGATAAAGGGAAACATGGGGGGAGGGGGGGGTGTGGAAGGCCTAGGAGCCTTGGATCTGGGCGGAGTCAATCTAGGTCATCTAGAGATGGAGGGTGTTTAATTAATATGTGGCCTTTGAAAAGGGATAGACCTGACAAACCTTTAAATGAATTATATAAAATATTGTATCCGGGAGAGTTCCTGCATATCGCAATCAAAAGATGGGAGGGACTTTGATGGAGGATGAACTTTGGCCTATGTGATTGCCGATCTCCTGGATTGGCCCCTTTTGTGCTTAGCCCTTAGTTCTTCGGTCCTTCATGTGATCACGGGCCAGGCCCCTTATCAGAGCCCCTTTACCGCAAATCACAATCGGATACTTTTAATTGGAGTTGCGACCCTTTAACTTCGTCGACCACCAATCTGCAGGAATATCCTTTGGTGACATCATCAGTGCCACGTGGTACTTCCTGAGTGGTGACATATGTCACCCAGATATGCCCCCATAGGACCCTTGAAACCCCAAATCTGCGTGTCATGTGTCCTTCGTACTACCACATCATGCTGATGTCAGCTGCCATGTGGATTCTTAGGGACCAATGGTATTCCGCCATGTGGACCCCTGGAGGAGAGAGAAAAGGGCTCGCCTGCTCTTGTTTTTTCATTGCATTTCTTTGTTAAACACTTTTCGGCCCCTCTCGATGACTTTACACTATATCAGGACTTTTCCACTGCACAATCTTTTTAACCCCTGTCCTATCTAGAATCGTTGATATTGCGGGATTTTTGATATTGTGGGAAGCGTGACATGCGGGACCTCCAATCGACGATAAGTCAATATATTGTGCCCAGGACCTCCCACCACCGATAAGTAGATAAACTATGCCTAGGACCCTTTGATCGTTGATCTACCTTGCCTTGGACCCACCAATATGCAGTGTGTGATATCGGCAATTGGCCAATCACAAATTTTGATGTTTTCCCCTGTCGCTGCTTCAGAAAATCCCAGATCTTGATTTGTCATGAGCCTGACCCTTAGCCATTTTTCCTTTGTTTTCTTGCTTTGAAAGGGTATCTTCAATCTTCTCTCACTTCTAATCCAGGAGTTTGTATTTGGACTTCCACCTACCATTGGAAATCTTATTACGAACACCATGTAGTGGAGAGGGTCTGATTTAGCTTTGAGATCTTCTATGTCTTGGAATATGGCTGCAAAATTCTACGCTCTTTTGTACTCTTTGTACAACTAGAACTTTGTTTTCAGAAGGTGACAATATTGCCTCCACCTAGGGACAATGCCTTGCTAACAAGGTGTTGAGAACCTGCAAACTATGAACTTATCCTTTGGGCACGGATTTTTTTCTAAACAAATGATAATTTTGTGAAAGTGGAATTTTAAACATAAAATGGAAATTTCATATAACAATTATAATACACACATCGGTATCTACAATGAGTGCAAGACAGGTACCTCTAGTTTTGGAAATAGAGTTTGAGGAACTGACCATTTATCAATAGTTCCAATGATTCACCATCGAGATTCTCATGTAGGTACGTGTTATTTCCTTTCTCTTCCGCAATCTGGAAAGGGTCGAACCATAGTGGGTCAAATTTTCTATGTTTTGCTTTGTCTTCCCGTTGGACATACCATCAGAGAACCAAATCTCTAGGTTGAATAGGTTGATCTTTGGCCTTCTTTTCAAACAAGGATTTCATCTTCTGTTGGTAATTTGACAATTTGGCCCCCACCTGTTCTCCATTTTCATGAACTTCGACCAACTGATTTATCCTTCGTGTCAAGGCACTTGGATCTTCCTGAGCTTCCTGTAATAACTTCGCCAGTGGCATCGCTAATTGGATTGGGAAGACTATAGCCTTACCATACACTAGCTTGAAAGGATATTTTCCAGTGGATTGTTTAGGAGTTACTCAGTTGGCCCATCAGTAAAACTTCAGTTGGGAGTCCTAGTTCCTCTAATTCTCAGCGATGGTCTTCTTCAGTACCCTCACCATAATTGTGTTTGAGGACTTAAAAAATCCACTACCTTGAGGATAGTAGGTAGTGGAGCGCCTGATGATAATATTGAATTTCTGGCAGAAGCTGGTGAATTTGACATATTTGAAGACTTGAGCATTGTCAGTGATAATTTTGATAGGACAAGCAAAGCGAGATAATATGTTCTCCTCCATAAACTTTATTACCACTGAGTCTATAGAGTTTCTAGCTGGGATAACCTCCACCCACTTGGTGAAATAATATGTGGTTGTTAATATCCACTTGTGTTGGCCACTGGAAGGTGGGTTTATTTCTCCTATGAGGTCTAGTCCCCACTGTTTGAAAGGTTCTTCCACATGCACTAGAATCAGAGGGAGAGGAGAAAGTTTTTTTCACTCAGCAAACATTTGGCACTTTTGGCATGACCTGACATAGGAATGAACATTTCCAAAGAGTGTAGGCCAGTAGAATCTTGCCTTGAGGATTTGATGTGTTGTGGTCTTCCAACTGTAGTGACCTCCACAAACTCCTCCGTGAAAATTCTCAATCACTTTATGTGTTTCGCCCTCTACCAAGCATAACAGCAATATTCCCATTGGGTCCTTCCAATAGAGTAGACCATTGGATATGATATATTTTGCGCTTTCAATCTCAGAGTTTGGTATTTGGATTTATCCATCCCTAGCGAGCACCTCAAGAATAAGAGATAATGAGCGATGTTCTTATACCAAGGTGATCCCTCATATTTAGCATAGATATTATGCTCAGATGTTTTAATCCCATTCTGATGATCCTCTGGTTTGCCTTCCTCTGTTAACATGTTTATACCTAAAGCTTGGAAATTAGATTCGGATAAAACCTTGGCCAACCCCTGGGCTTTTATGATCTTAATAGGCTTTATGTCTAGCTCATATTCTTGTATATTTTCTATCCACCTACCCCTTTTTCCTCCATTTCCTCCTTGCACCAGGATGTCCTTGACCACTGTCATTGGGATAAATGATGTGATTTTTGATTGTAGCACATACAAATGAAATCACTGCAAAGCCTTGACTAGTGCATAGGCTTGTTTCTCCAAGATGTTATATTTCAGCTCAGCATCTCTCAGGACTTGGCTGAAGAAGGTGATGGGTTGTTCATAACCATACTTATTTTTCTGTAGCAGAACTGTGACAATAGTATACGGAGAAGTGAAATAAAAGATATAGAAAGGAACTGAATATTCAGGGCTTGCTGTCTAGGTAAATCCTCTCTGTGGATAGAGACTATCCCTTTAGCCCAATGAATGGGTCTAGCAACTGAAGTGACAATCTACCAGACACTTTCCTAAGTTACAATTGAAAAGAGAGACAAAGAAGATGGCCTGCCTCATTCTGATGTTATTTCGATCTCCTTCGTTGAAGACCTTGAATCACTTGCATCACGGGCTCATTCCTATTGTTCACATTGTTTATGCACCTGCACAAGAGATCAAGACACAAAAAGATATGAAAATACAAATAGCATATTCAAAAGTAACCTACTTAACTGATCAAGGAATGTTAAGCTAAATGATACATAAGCATACACATTTAGGGAAAATGAACCAGCAGTTGTATATTAATAGAAAATAAATGGAAGTAGAAAACCAAGCCTTAATGTTGATAGGCTCTCCTTGAATGAATATCCAATTCCAAGCTAATCTCTCCAAGCGCTCCTTCTCCAAGCCAAATGAGTAGCATATAGACACAATCTTAGCACAAGGGTGCAAATAGGCATAGACCAACCATTTGAGAATGGGAGAGGATGAATATATAGGCTGGGAAAGGGAGTTAGGATCTCTCCAAAGATAGGAGTAGGCCATTATCTCAAGGAGGTAGCTCATAGGGATAAGACCAAGAGGCCAAGTTGGGAGAATTCGACCTCATCTATGTCGAACAACCTCTAGCTCGCCACTCTGGAAGCTTCTAGATCATGAAGCTTCTCATCCTCTTTAGGAAAATTGCCTTTTTGGGATCATTGTGGGTATAAAAGTGAATAGAGCGATGCCATCACGGGTCAAGTACAGTGCAACATGTGATCATTGTTTTCTTTAGTCTCATAAGGGTGATGATTCTCAAATTAGGGCTTTAGAGCTATTTTCTTCAGGGGAAGCTCAAGGCATTTTCCAACCAATGTCTTAGGAAGGATCTGAGCTGCATATATGAATGAGCACACTACATGATGGTCATGTTTCGGGCACTTTAGGGTATGTCACAAGGAAGTGCAGGAGGTGTGACAAAATATTGTGTAACAGATGCCCCCTAAAGCATGAAGGCAGAACAAGGAGTGATGGCTAAGATTCTTTACGAGCTTTTGCAAGGATGAGGAGAAAAACTGTCGGGAGACCTATAAATCAGGGACGCATGTTGGCTTAGTGGTCCTTACCCAAGTTTACAGTTAATTTTGCTAAAAAAATCCCTACACTACTGGCCCTTTCGGCATCAATCCGCGGAGCACAGACTGAAGTCTCACCCGAAGCAGTATGGGGGGATGCTGGAACCAAGTTTCTGCACCCATAGATGGTTATGATGTTATTTTGTACCCTTTATCTGCCTTCACGCCAATTGATAATCCCTCGAGGCTTATCAATATAACTTCCTCTTACCAACCTCTAGACCTTCGCAAAGATCTACGACTATCTTTCGCACACCCTAAACAAGCGAATAAACCACTTGCATGCCTCTGTAATCACTCCTATGTCTATTATTACCCATATCGGATTAAGTATCTAATATTTTTAGCATGCATTAAGATATTCTTCACGTAAACAGATATTATTACTTGCATTCATATAACAATGTAAAACATACAGATTCGTGCATTAATACATCATTAAATCATAAACCCATTATTCATCATAACATAAATGCATCCATTCATAACAGAAGTAAATGGATAGAACACATATATTTCAAGAACAGACTCTTTATTGTGTTGAAAATGGCAACAAGAAATGCTAAAAATAGAAGTTCTAAAAATAGCATTCTATTTTTAGCAGTTCAAGATGGATTCCAATTGTAGTCAATCCCTGGACTAAAAATAGGAAGTAAAAGTCGAATTTGATATTAACAACAGTTTGTAAATTAATTAATTAATTCATCTTGATTTAATTAGTTAAGGAAAAACAAACTTGAAGTCTATGTGAGTACATGCAATAGTTTATCTATTAATTGAGGAATTTGTCCATCAGTTAAAGAGATAAGGATGAGTTGTAATATTGAGTTGTAATTAGTTGGCTCAGTTAACATAGTCAAGTCCAGTTAGATTAATTTAACAATTTGTTAAATTAATGAGAGTTTAGTTTGTTAATGCTTGCATGCATGTAACTATTGTATTTTAGATAACTGAGTATTCACTCATGGATAACTCATGCATGTCAATTTAGACAAAGACCCTGTTGAGATCAAAGAAGGGACAGTGTACTATTAGTTCGATGAATATTTTTCCTATAAAGGAAGCTCATCCATGATGAGGATTTATCTCCTTCAGGTTTGTGCAATTAGATCAGACGTTAGTGAGTGTGTGAAGAGGCCAATTCACACAGGTGGTAGCACTGGACCCCAAGGAAACTGCACAAGGAAATAGGAGGCTTGGAGGGCAGAGGAGAAGGTTTGTGAGAAACCTTTGACTGTCTGAGTAGCAGAAGGATTGTACGAAGAGATGGATAGCTTCTGAGCTAAGGCTTTGTGTAATCCGGACTATATTTACACTTATATGATAATACAGAGTTGGGGTTTTAGGCTGAGGCTTTCCCTAGGTAAATTCTTCTATGTTATATGTGATTGATTCCTTCTTATCAGTTATATGTGTTCTTATTGATGTTGCTCATGTTCGATTAAGCTTTCGCTAAATTGTTCATAGAAATAGATCAATTGTTTTGCTTTAGTACATTGCATTACCAGGTGATCTACAGGTGGGAAATTTCTACATGGTATCGAAGCTAGCTTATTTGTAGAAAAAGTTCTACATGGTATCAAAGCTAGATTATTTGTAGAAAAATTCTACAAAATTCTACATATTGATACTTCATATTTTCTTACAGACTCAAAACTACCCTACGCACTCAGCTGCAGGGGTCCGTGCACTCAGTGACGGACTCTACTCTAGGCCTCTGCGCACACAGCTGTAGAGCCTCTCTTCTACTCTAAGACTCTTTGCTTGTCACTTCTACTGACCCATTACATTCATTCTTCACTAAAAACTACTATGAACTCCCTTAGACTCTCTAAGACTTCCCTTTTTATACAATCCCATGGTCCGTGGACCATAGGTAGATCTTCTCAAGCCGACACAATTTACATAAACGAAGGGTAAAAACCCTTTAGGACACTTTACATCTATGCGCTCCGCAACCATAAATTGTGAAGACTTTACACTTTACATCACAAAAACTTGGGCTTTCAGCCCCAAAACTTGGGCTTTTTCCCAAAAATTGACCTTAGGGAACCCTGTCCCACTAGGACCCCAAACAAATATCGTGACTCACCCCCGAGTCACTCTACTAGCATGGATATCTTACTACGAAGACCGCCCAACTCCGCTTGCGCTACTGCAACTTTAGTTATGCACTGCGTAGCTACCTACTTAACTTGCTCCACTAGTTGCTCGGTTGTTGGTCCTACGCTATCTTCCTAGATCTTTTGCTGTGATCTCTACAGGCTGGCCAACTTCTCCCCAATGGTGGCGGAGATCACATAGGCCTCATCCAGCCAAGGCCCCAATCTGGCCTTGAGGACTACCTCTTTCCTCTACACTGCTTCCACTGGTTCTTGTAGTTGCTTTGCCTCCTACAGCTTTGCCAATCTGTGCGTGATAATGATGGTCTGTGATGTCACCTTTGCTTCGTCATACTACTGCTACAGTTCCCAGGCCTCTATTTTCAACCTCTGTAGGTTAGTATCTTCCTGCAGGCTCATGATTAGGTCCATGGACTGCTCGAAGAGCACAGTGCATTCTGCCACTGCAACATCTACTGCAGCGACTCCATCTCTTACAGAAGCTTCATGTTGTTATGTGACCTCTGGTGGAGTTGAAGGTTGTCTCTTCAAGTCAAGCTCTGTAATATTCAGGTTCAACTCAAACTAAACATTGGCCAATTCGGTTTTCGCATCGCACACACCTGTAGCTAGTTTCTAAATCTTGGCCTCCAACACCACTTCTTCTGGTATGTGCAGTTCGGGAACATTCCTGCATGCCTCGGCTACCACAACTTTAGTGTGGTCGTTCTGCTCCTGAACCTTTTTCCATGTTGTTATTGTCGTTGTTTTCTCCACGAATATTTGCTCATTGTTAACTTTTTGCTCATTGATCAAGCTCAGCGCACGCTGCTTTCGGGCCCTAAGATCTGTAATCACACTTGCTTGCAGAGTGTGGAGGAATTCGCTAGGGAGCGTAGCCAAGTTTAGTCCAACATTCCTCAAAGCACTAACTATAGCCTTGTTAGTGTCTGCCTCCACGCTTAGAGCTCCATCAGGAAGAGCGACTTCTTGGAGATCCAAAGAGCGAACCAACTCCACTGCTTCAGTTTTCCCCAAAGCTAAAATGGTTGAGGTCACATTGCTCTTCCCTGCACATGTTTGCAGTCTAGTGGCTTGGATCTGCAGCTCGCGCAAACCCGTTTGAATGGCACTTAATGCCTACTTTTGTTGCTACTCAAACTATTGCAGCAGTTTTGTGGTCGTATACCTTACCTTGGCCCCAATGTCATCCAAGTCACCCTCTGTCAAGGTGATCAGGTCTAGGGATGACCTAGTGGCCTTGGTATTCTTCTGTGGTCCTTCTTTTTCATGTTCCCTGGAAGGGAGTTCTTTCCAGATCTTCACCGCCCTATCCTGATTGCTCCTCTTCCTCAGTTTGTGGCGAAGGAGACTTCTGACTTCTATCAGAGTCGTGCTCTTCCTCCTATTCCTTGGTAGCAAGCTCTCCTTATGCATGCTCCTTCTCCTCAGTCTCCTTATTTTTCTTTTCGGCCAACTGCTGAACTTTCAACTGCGCTGCTTCCTTTTTCTATTTTTCCACAGACTTACCAGACCTGGTGGAAAAATCGGATGTTGTGTGCCAATCTAGTGGCCAACACTCGACGACCACTGCAATTGGATCATCTGTCACAAGGTATGGTAAATCATACCACTTTTGTTCTTTGTCCTTTCGCACCTGAATGGAAATCTAGTGGAAGTCCGCTTTAAACTCCGCATACCTAGTTAACTGCTCGAAGACGGTTGGTGACAACCGTGGCTTCCGATTGATGGCCATATTAATGCTCATTTCCATCAATAGCCAAAAAAATTTGCTCTCCCAGACCCGCTCAGCGTCCTTTGTGGCCCATAGCGAAGCAAACTTCGCTGCTTCCGACAAATCTGGCACGATGGAAGGAAATTAGTTGTCCTCTAGCAACTTCCATATGACCAGCATAATCGAAATTAAGAGCCATGATTTTTCAAACATCTTGCTCTAGTCCTTTGCCTCCCTGTAGTTTGTGAGGAACTCACTGCAAAGGTAGCATGCCCAGTTGAATTGTACACCCTTCGTGCACTGGGCCGCTAGTGAAAAAACTGGTGTCAGTATCTCGTCTACGCAACGCTTCCTCATTACCTTGCCAGCCAAGATCTGGGCAGCCACCTCCACTGCAGGGTCAGTTATGCTTGAAATTGAATATCCATCTGGCTTCTTGACAAGCTTAAACTTGTCCTTCATTTGCTCAGCGAGGTCACGCTCAATCGTCTTTTTGCAAAATGGCTTTGCTGAATTTAATCCTGAATGTGGTAGTAAGGTGATTCTATGGATCGTCATTTCTATCATAAAGATTAGCTCCTCCAACCACAGGCACCCTTCATGCACTAGGCACAACAACTGTTTGATAATAATCAAATTTATGGGAGCGCGGCGGTAATGTGGTACCCATAGAAGATTCAACAATCCTGCCTTTTCTACCGCACGAATCCACTTCACCAAAACTAGCGCAGTGATACTAGAGTCCTTGTAGAATACTTGCTACATGAAATTGTCGGTAGCCAAGTGGGGGAGCTGATCAGTGTCCACCATATCCCAATCCTCAAGCTTCAGATGTGGGACTGGCGCTAAGCGTGGACCTCCAAATGTGATATTCTCTAGCAGTACGGGTGTATGAAGGAGAAACTTTCCCTCATCTAGGTCCTTTGGGACCTTCACCTTTCCCTGGCACGAAGGGAGATATTCTGGAAACTTTGAAATAGGGCCTACACCCTCAATATCAATGTCCTCTGCACCCTCACCACCCTCCAAGTCAACCACGTTTCCATTTTCCTGTGCAGTTGGATTTTATTTCCTCTGATGTTTCCTTGGTGACTCATGCACTGGCAGTGTATTCTTCTATTTATCTTTCTTTGGCTTGGGAACCTCTCCTATTGGCGTAGGCTTCAGTGTAGGTGACCTCAGTGATATTGGAACCACTACAGGCACCTCCATACTTACGGCCTCAGGGGAAGCTCCCTCAAAGGCAATAGACCCTCCAGCACATGTTGTTTCCATGAGTTCAGACATGGAGCTGTTAATGAGCTACTAGGTTGCCTCAGGTAACCTGTCAAACACAGAACTAGCCACCAAGTTGTCAAAGAATGCACAATTGATGCACACTACATAGCGTGACACATAAACTCTCAGAATGAAAATTGTCTCTCGTTGAGCGGACATCTATAATTTATAGGCAAGTTTGAATTCAAATTCGATCGTTCCCCCCCAAAATCTACTCATAAATGCTAGATTAGCGGCGGATCTCCAAACATCACTCTTAAATTCAGCCTTAAATGCCCCCCCCGGGTCCTCTTATCTATTTTCTCATTGTCAAATCATGAAAAATGATGGTAACAGTCATTTTCTAGCTACGTTGTGTGGTCTCTCGTCCTATAGTGCAGCTCCCTTTGTGCGTTTGCTGACTCTGTGACACTCGTTTGTCCCACGCAGGCCCCTCATCACGCAGCTCTAAAACCCAGGCAATGTAGTTTATAGTCTCGCGCCTCCCTGCAACTGCCTAGAGTGCTAAGACTGTGCTACCTTCATATAGTCATCTGGTCGGATTCCCAGTATATGGCTTCAATCAATTTCCATTTACATTTCCAAGAAATGGATCTCCATTCAGTTTCACCAGCTGAACTTCTCCACCATCGCTAATCTCCTTAATCACATATGTTCCCAGCTAATGCATCTGAAATTTTCCTGGATATTTATCAAACTTGTTGTCATATAATAAAACTAAATCATTTACCTTGAAGGTGTGCAGTTTGATGTGTCGATCGTGCCATGCCTTTTCGCATTCCTTCTGAAATTGTTGATGGAATCCAGCCAAGAATCTATCTTCTTCCAGCTCTGTTAGTTGTGCGAGCCTTTCTCCTAAGGCTCTGAGGTGCGCCATTCCTATGAATGCTGCTATGCGTAGACTAGGCACAATGTACTCCATCGGCATCACAGGCTTCTCATCTGGTTTCAATGTTATCCTCATCACCCATAAATTGCCTATAATCCCTTTCAGGTCTGAAAATTTTGTAGGGAACAAATCCTGATATTTGTGGAGCAACTCAGCAACCTTATCCACCATAGCATCATCCCAGTAGTCCCCTATATTTGCAAACTTTAGCTCCACCTCTATCCCAATGTTCACTTGTCTCATTTTCAACGGTGTGGCGATATCAGGATTCTCTATCTGTGGCCCCTCCACTTCGCAGTGACCTTCTTTCCATGGGATAGTAATTTTCCTTGGATCCTCCTCTTAATATTCAATAGTCACATTGTAGCACTCCAGCACATGGCACAGTTGGGTGGTCCAATCTGGTTGAATCAAGTCCAAGGGATCCTGCAGGATTCTAAACATTACTACTTTGACCTCCTGCAGTGCTTCATCAATGCACTCGAATCCATATTTAAAGCTGAATGTCATCAAGAATCCTTGTCTCAAAATATCCCATTCGTCTATGCTATGGTGGAGCTCTATCTCCAAGTACCAATTCATAGGTATTACATCCAAGGTGTGACTTGAACAGATGCACCCACTGTGGTTACGGTTCTGCTCCATAAGCATCGGTCCATTTGCCTAAGTGATCGCATGGATCACTCCTTCCATTGTATTTCTCTATCAATCATACCTTTGGGAAACCAAACTGCACCCTCATCATTCTCCTATATTCACGCCATCCATCAAAATTGCCTTTATGCGTACCCCACCATCTTGTAGGCGTAATGCGTAGTGCCAAGTCCAAGGCTTGGAATCAATGCTTCTCTGGCACTTACCTTTCAAACGCATCCAGAAATTTATCAACGTCAGTTAAATCATCATAATAAGGTAGACTTCTTACCTCCGATGATACACAGCGCAACGATTTGGTCATCATGTTACATCATAGCATAGACACTTGTGCGATATATTATGATAGTGTTCCAATTCCTCGTCTGAATCTGATGTGCAAGAGCTTTTGTGATCCCATCCAATACGTCCATCAGCTATCAAATTCACCCAATCTTGATCTCACGTCATTATCTTATAAATTTGGTCCAAATCATCATCACTTTCTTAATCGCAGACCGGTTCAGTATAGCGCGGTCCTTCTGCAAGGTCCAAAGATACTACGACCTAGAGTGATTTTCTTTCAAATGACATTGTTCACTTCTTCAAATCAATCACCCCATTCATGTCGACATCCCAATCAATCCCAAGGAGCACAGGGTAGGGATTGTTTTCATCAACAATCTCTATTACTTCTAAATCTGCCAATGCGCTCGCACCTTCAATATCGACAGTCACTCCCTATAATATTCCCATGGGGATAATCTTTTGTTGATTTTCCATCCTTAATTGAATAGGATACCATTGCAGTGCAAGTCTCCCAATTCCCTCCCATGTTTGTTTTGGCAAAAACATTCACATCTAACCCAAAATCCAGAATAACTTGGTTAATTTCATACTCTCCTATTTGCGCGGTGAGCCTCATCTCATGCCCTTTTCTTGCCTTATTCTTACCAATTTTCCTGACCAAGCGCGGTCCCTCAGGAGCATTACCAGCACATTTATTGATCAGCTCATGTAATCCATTTACGGCCTTGCTATCACGTAGCAGCTTCATACAGGTCTCCAAGGAGGTAGTAAGCATGGATGGGTCCATTTCTCAGACTGCTTATCCTGACTTCATGTGGTAGAAGCCTTAGGGAAGCTTTTCTTTGCTTCCATGAAGGTTTCCTTCGCACTCTCCAAATCAAAGCCAACCTCCTTTTCTAGAGCTTTACGGACCCATTCACCTTCTTCAGGCTACTTTCCCTTATCTTCGCCAGTTGTCATTCCACTTCACAGCACAATATTCACATTAGGGTCCTCTTTGCGAGGTTTAGCCCTCATCATCTACAGGTTTTGCATAGGATGTTGAGGTTGCGTCCCCTTTTTGTGCATCTTAGATATTAATACAGGTTATTCTTCTGTCGCATGGTCAAACTGGGTACAATATCGGCACAACAAGCGCATCAGGTTCATTCATTCTTGTGTGTAGTGTCTTGGACCTCCACAATTGTAGCAAATAACTTGCCCCCGACCCCTTGCAAGTCCTCCTCCACCTCTGC
The DNA here is from genome assembly GCA_000404065.3 of Pinus taeda. NCBI lineage: Eukaryota > Viridiplantae > Streptophyta > Pinopsida > Pinales > Pinaceae > Pinus > Pinus taeda. The sequence goes on from APFE030933096.1 coordinate 101,824, forward strand.
TTCATCCACACCTCCGATATACTCCTCACGGTCCCCTAGTGCCTTGATTCAGAGGCCAAGTTTCTGTGTGCATCCGATACGCTGGCGTCCTCTCCATCATTAACTCATAACTACGGAAATTGCGCTCATCGTGACTTACTAATTGGTAGAGGTTGCAGAAGAGTTGTTGTGATGTCTGTACAAATTTCTATATCAAGTGGCAATTATCTATCGCATTTTTTCCACCTACCTAACGGATAGCACACCACAGCATGGGCCCTATGCTTGGACCTGCTTGAGCTTCAAGACTCAGAAGCATTGGCACCCCTTCTGCAACATAATTTGTGAAGATAGGGCAATGATCTTTATCGTGCCTTTGACTCTTGTTAGTGTCAGTATCTACATACTTCCATTAGGGATCAAATTTTCTCTTTGAATTTTCATTTTAGGAGTCCCATACTGAAATTTTTACATCATCTCATTAGGTCATGTCAAATTGATCCACTGATGGTTATCTTCTCTTCATAAAATCTGATTTCTCCCTCATAGAGTATACTTGTTTACCCTTCTTCAGGTTGTCTTCAATTATGGTTTCATGGTCAATTTGCAATCATGCTTTCATTAGGTCATAGGACATGTTTTCATTTCGTCTTAGGGTTTCATTTCCAATGTCAAGAGCATGATTTAAAGTGTAAATAAAGGGCAGAAAGGGTATGAGGATGATAAATAAGTCAAGTATGATAGCTAGTAAGTCATAGCCATTGTATAATTATCTTTTAAACTAATGTAATTTTCACCTCAAAAACATGTTTTTGAGGTGAAAACAAAGTATTTTGAGTTAATTTGTATTTCTTATTGTTGTGGGATAAACTCCCCTAGGGTCTTGGGTGAATACCCTAGCAAACTGGAGGTTGTCTATGCAAAGAAACACACATTCCATACAGTCATAATGCTACTATAAGTAAACTCTATGATAGGAGGCGTACTTGAGGTCCTACATTTGAGAAGAGCCTTCCAGGGTCCAAACCCTTCTTGGAGTTCCTTTTGCTCCTTTGACCTGCAAAACAATCAATTCAAGAAAGTACAGCAGTAAATGGACTAAACATCATAAAGAAACCATCTTCATATTATAAGGAAAGGTAGTTAGTTATGAAATTAAACAACTGTTCACATATGAATCATAATATGAATATCATAACATAAAGAATATCTATATCAAGAACAAAGACATGTGTTTCTTTTATTATAAACAAATAAAGTACAGAAAAGGAACAATTTCACCTGATTCGTCCTTTTGCAGGCTCCAAGCGGAACCGTCTCCCGGATTCGGCCAGTCTCAAGCCTTTAACAAACTCCTTCCATGACTTACTCCATGATCTCTCAAGTAGTATGAAATCATCAACACACAAGGAAACAAGGGTTTCCTGTAGAATGGGGGGAAGTGTAGGAGGCACAAGGATCTTCAGACCTGGTCAGGGAAATCTCGGCATAGTAATCTTTCTCTCTCTTCTCTCCTCCCTTTGGGCTTCCCATAGAAGCCTTTTTATACTTCTCCCAAAGTAGTTTTTTAGTTGGGAATTCGTTGGGAACAGTTGGGCCACGGGCACTAACAGGTAATCAATAGGTAAAACCCGTGATCTCCGCCCGAAATTAAGGAGATTTATTTTTTTTAAGTGTTTTTAAACATATACACGGGTTGGGTATACACAGACCCGCGTATACAGGTGTTTAGCTCAAGGAAATGTCGCGTATAGGGAATAAAACATTGTTTTTTAAATTTGGGACCAGGTCCGGAAGGAGGGGTTGCCCTAGGCCATGAGTGCAGCATCACAAACCTCAAGAGTGAGATTTGGAGCTATAACAGATGCCCCCTAATATATGAGGTCAGAAGGGGTACATGATGGACGAAATGTATTAAGCAAGTTCATGGAAAGGAAATCTGTCAAAAACTGAGAAGGACTGCACCAGAATTCAGCCTGCCAAGCCACAAAAGGAGATCAGAAAGAAACATTATCTTAGGCGGGCATACCCATGCTCAGAGAAAATACAGCATGTCCGCATATCAAGTACAAGCAGATCCACCATGTATACAAGTATAAATGACTGGAAAATACATAATGGATCATCTAATCATGATCGAACAAGTACATGTCTGAATGTCACATATAAGAATGTCAATGACGCTGAAGGATGAAGCGGATCACTGATATCAAAGACTGATCCCAAAAGGTACCCAATGAACATGATGGAATAAGATGGTACTACACTGCAAACTCAGGTGCCAGCGTATAAAATGTCGCCATGAATGACTGCAACATATTAAGTGAAGTGGTATCTACTAGCAGCAACCGGAGCAACTGTCAAGTGAACCAATGAATGCTGATACAACCTGAGGTCTTCAACAACCACCGTGGTACATTTCTACAGCGTGGGAATAAATTATCTAAAGTCGACCATGTGAGAAATCGTTTGATTTCCGTTCATTGATGTATACCGTTAACAAACGCGAGACTACTCACCGATAATGATAATGAGCGTCAAGGTACCCAGTACAATCCAACAAGTGTGAATAGATGAGCTAGAGTCGAACACCTGTAAGAATCCATCGATCAGGAGACAATGATGGTTTCTCGCTGTCGATAGCGAAGGATTTGCCACTAATGACTGCAAACCCCAAGGTACTGCCAAATGAACTCTAGATCTTTGCCCCAGAGCAATGAGTCGAAGTCGAAAGGGAAAGATCCGCTAGAAGGAAGGCCTTAAGGCTTCCTCCATCAATCTAGCACAAGTGTAACCCGTAGGCCAATAATGTGGAAGGAATTGGACGAAAAAGATGTAGTAACCCAACCGAAGTACGTTTCCGGCATACATAATATGTGGCTAGTGCACGGCAGAAACCCTCTGAACCAACCAATAATGAAAGCTGACACAGAGGCATGGTATCCACCAATAGGGTCAAATGGAAACCAAGGTACTGCACGAATCCCGATGTGTGATAATGTAAGCTGATGTCAAACACAAGGGAAACCACTCAGTCAAAGACCCATGATACTGATCGATGCTGAGCACAAGGTGACCTATCAATAATGAAAATAGGGCCAGGGTGGAGCTCTAGGCCTGTCCTCAGAGCAAGATGTCGTTGTTGATAAGGAAAAGACCCACCAGCAAGAAGTCAATGGAGACCTTCTCAAACCGGCACGAGTAAAGGACCAATATAACTGATGTGATGATAGACATAGCACTGAAAACCAGGGATGGCCGACTGAAAAACAAGTCAAGAGACACTGTAGAGAGGCCGACTCAGGCTAACTTCCCTTGAACAAAAGCATGACTCAATGTGACTATGTGGCAGCATATGATGACTCTATATAAGCTCGTTGCGCAGGAGGCACAAATGAACCCTCCATATGATTGGAAGAGATAACCAATCGGGGGAGAACTGACTCAATAACAAGGTTAAGGCATACCTAAGTCAAACTAAATCCCACCCAAATGGAGGAGACTTTGCTTCGAGTGCTTTGTTCAAGGGCGACACGACTGACTCTAGCTGCCAACAATAAATGGAAATATTGTCCCGTTCTCACTCTTTTTTTGGAATATAGAATTTTTTTGGTCTTTTTCTTTAAAAAAAGAATAAAATAATGCGATAGTATGGTGGAGAGAATGAGTGTCAGCGAAGCAGATGATCTAGTTCCTGGGATTGGAGCATTCCTATGCTCGATGCAGGGAGGCGAAAACTGGCCAGAGACACTCGAAGGTGTGTTCCTTCCACGAGTCAAGGTGTGTCAAGCTGCAAAGGTCAAAGGTATGCAAGTTTGATTTTTCAGTCGTCATGGTCAAAAGTTGGCTTAAACATGAGTCCAAGTGAAGCTGGCTTAAGGCCAAAAGGTGCAGATAGTCAAGATGCAATGCAGTAGTACAACTCAACACAAAGGAGCCTCTAGGGTATAAGACCAGAACGAAACGAAGAAGCAAAGAGGAATGAGTCTTCATAGTATAAGTCATGGCGAGACTACAGAGGACTCCCGAGCCTAAGGACAAAAAATCAGCATGAGTGCCAAGTGACAACAAGGTACTAACTAGGGCACCCATGATAAGGTAGGCTCTACCACACAAGTCATGATACTTCTAAGCAATGAGAAGGTTCCGCACCATAAGTTGGTGGGGTCGATCCTAAGGCCAAAAATGGAAAAGGAAACTGATAAGTGCACAATGCAGGCAGAAAAACCTAACCTATATGCCAGTTTCGAAAACCAATACCTATCAGAACGGACCAACCATAAAAATTTCCAAAGGAGAAATCTTCCAAGTTATGTATACATAAATAGGAACACTAGACAAGAAGTTAATACATCCCACATATAAACTTCATATAAAATCTTGTGTTATAGAATACAAAACTCGAAAATGCGTACCTTATATAAACAATATGGTACAGGGAACCATGCAACCTTGTGGCTTACGCATAATAGTTCATCTGAAAAAACCCCTTGCAGGGCTCAGGCCAAGGATTCCTTTGGTAGTCATAACTCATGGCTTCAAAGAGTTCCTCCTGTGAAGGAAAAACAAGTTCTAGGAAATCATGAGAACTACAAGGATCAACAAAGGGAATTAAAGGGTCCCATGTCCCTATAGGAAGAATCTCTTGGTCAACTACCGGGACCAAGTCCCAAGAAGGAGAATAATAGGTCAAAGGATCCTTCTCAGAAGCATTTGAACATTGAGGATTCAATGGCACATAATTGACCCATGGCTGGGTAGAGTCTACTTGAACACTTGGAACAAACCAAGGGGTACTCTGTAATAAAGTCGAATATAGGGTGGTAATTATCAGATGCAAGCTAATCAATAATCACAATATTCTTGTTATGAGGAAAGCACATTACTCGAAAGAGTGAAGACACCACAGCATTCATAGCATAGACATAATCACGCCCAAGTAGCATATTAAATTCTAAAGGGTTATCAACCACCATCATATCGATTAAGAAAGTCTTCCCACCTAAAGTGATAGGCAATTGAGGAAGAACACCCATAGATTCACTAGGTCTTCTATCATAGGCTAACAACTGACTCTGAGTTGTCAACAACTTTGGGGAACCCAAAGCTTTCCAAGTCAAAGAGGATATAATACTTGCAAATGATCCTTCATCCACCATACATAGATAGACATTTGTGGAATGAACTCTAACCTTTATTTGGAAAGGTGCAGCGGAAGGAAGATGAGGCTCGACAAGACTATCCCAATCAAAGGAAACACTCCTAGAACTTCGAGGGGGAACATTCGAAGAAACTAGAATGCCCCCTATACTAGAAGACTCTGTACTAGAGATCAAGCAGACTCTTTTGTTAGGTGCTTCACCCCCCAAAACAGGAGTGTAATCGGCCAGAGATTTCACTGGCGCCACCACATTATCAACCAATGGTTGATGGGATTGATGAGAAACCAAATTAAATGTAGGAGTAGAAGTACTTTCAGAGTCGGACCATATCCTTTGGATCTCTAGAATACCAGGGCATAAATGAGTAAGATGGTCTCCCTTGCATATCTTACAAGGGAACTTAGGTTTAAAACTTCTACGTCCAGGTTTCTTATCAACCTCCATGTTGCCAACATGACTAGCAGTGGTTTGCGGAGAGTCATGAATATGACTTGCAGATGATCCTGACTCTTTGCTAGTATGACTTCCAGTGGCTAGACTGGTGCCCCCAGTATGACTAGCAGTGGCTGAAGGCCCATCCTCAACATGACTCGCAGAGGTTGATGATGATGTGCTAGTATGACTTGCAGTGACTAGACTTGTGCCCCCAGCATGACTAGCAGCGGCTGAAGGCCCATCTTCAACATGAGTCGTAGAGGTTGAAGATGAAGGGATAGAATTATTCTTCTTCTTTAACATCCTCTTTCTCCTCTTTTTATATTTCTTATTACAAGACGGAGGAGAAAAAGGAATCCCAGATTTCTCTTTGAAAGAAGATGAACAATTAGCACCCAAGTGATGCCCTTGAAATAAAGCATTCAACTGAGACGCTTCAAGAGCATTTGGAATATTAGAAGTGGACCACAGCCAAACGGGTAGTCCAACATTCAACCCATGAATATTCAAAGTGGCCATCAAGGGAGTACCAACGTTTCCAAAGAAAGGAAAAGCACAAGGATCTCCTTTTCGAAGGGCACCTTGGTTGGTTTCCACGGGAATATTGGCCATATCTAACTGATCCTCAAACCCTTCCCTTACGGGAATGTAGAAATAAATTTTCAAGGAATATGGATAGGCAATCAAAACCTTTTCCCTTGAGGAGGCAACTCCACAACTTCTGAAAGAACAACCAAAATCCTTTCAAGATCGATAGAGTGGTAAGCTAGTCACTCAGAACACAAAGTCCCAATGTGACAAGAAAAAAATACCTAAAGCCAACTATATACAAGGAGCAAAGAGCACTCACTAAAAAGTCCCTAAAATATATCAGCCAGTCAAACAACTTCCAAGTATTTCTACTCCGAGTAATTAGGACCGGACACCAAAATACAAGAAAGTGAAGTAAGGGGCCTTCCGAAGATAGTTTGGGATAATGACGGCCCAGTCCTATCAGCAAAGGTAACAGAGGAAGTTACGATGACCTCCTAACACAGCCTGTGCTGGTGCAAGCCCCCAAGCTTCGCAAGGGTGCCCTCCAGTAGTACCGTTGAGAGTGATACAACGTCGACCTCAGGTGCCACAGGATTCCCCTCCGCAACTACCTGTGTAGATCCCTAGGAGTATCAACTAAGGTTACCAACTCATATCAGAAGCCAGGCGGAACCGTTGTGAGGTAAGTTCAGACAAGTATGAGAGGGGGTATCTCTCTTCCTTGTCTTTACAGACCCTCGTGCTTAACTCCCAGATCTGGAGCTTTCCTGGTCTTCTTAACGTTATTCGATTTTCACTCACTATTCAGACTCCTATGTTTGACAGTTTAAAATGGCCTTGGAAAGTTAACTCTCCACTCACCTAATCCAAGGCCCTAAAATATACTAAAACTTGTTGATGTATATAACTCGACAAATATAAAGTTCTAGTATATTTTAAATTAGCGATTGATTTTAATGGGTTGTTATTTAAGTCAAGGGATACACGAAAGTGAAACTAGTGGTTTTTTGACGCAAAAGAAATTAATAAAAACCAAACTACATGCAAATGCACTTGTTTTCGTTTTTCGATGAAAAGAAATTTCTATAGGGTTCAGAGGAACTTCAAATAAAGCTACGACTTTTTCTTTTATTTTCTTCAAACTTCACACTCACAAAAGCTAACAAAACTATAAATGCCTAGAAAAATGCACAAACTAATCCTAATGCAACAAGTACATGCCGATGCAAAATTCAAAACTACTCTTAAATCAAAAGATGAAAGTTGCTTGTTTATCAATTTTAGATTTGCCACTTAAATGTTTAGATGGAATATAAGTTTTTGTTGCTTATTTCGTCTAAGCACTAAAAGCAAGATGAAGACAGACAAATTGGCACTTTCACTCAACAAAAAGGAAAACTAAATCAAAACAAAGTTCAAGAAAGCAAAACAAAGTTTCAAGAATTTTCCTTCAAAAGCAACTCAAAAAGGACTTTTCAAAAATGCTCTAACAAGACTAAAACTTGATGACTGAAAAATAGGCACTTAAGCACTTTGCGAGTTTGCGACACAAAACAAGTGGGAACTCAACAGAAAAGGTGCTTTGAAACGCTCTTAACAATCAACAAGCAGCGAGATGAGCTTGGTAATGAAAACCAAAAGATTGAAAAGACAACTTTCAAGAAAGCGTGAACAAACGGCTTTCAAGAAGCAAGAAAAGAAGATGGTCATAAAAATAGTTCAAACATGCAAACCAAAAATCCATTAAAACAAAACTCAACACAGAGATCGAAATCAATCTTTCTGCCCTGAATACATAGAGCAGCCAAGGTTCCTTGTGAGAAACCTTGTGTGCTTAAGCAAAAATAAATGACGTTTGCAAGAAAAACGAACAAGACCAACCTTTTCACAATCAGAGAGAATTTTAAACAAGACGCTTGCTGTAAAACTAAAGACTGTGACAGAACAGTGATTGTTCCAAACTAAATCAGACCAGCATACTATCTTCCAGAAACAAACAAATTTTAAAAATCTTGAAAATTAAAGATATACGCGACTGTGTTTGCACACAGATGCGTGTATACGCGATAAGGCTTAAGGAAACATGCGTATACGCATGTTCATTTAAGGTAAGATGCATATATACACTTCTGTAAACAAAGAAAATAGCGTATACAAAAGCTTCCAAGAAAAACAAAAAAAAATCCGGAAAAAAATTGATCAAAGCTCACAATTCAGGCACTGACTACACAGTAATAGAAGATAAACAGACAGTTGAGCCCTGATTGGCTTGAATACACCCAAACTAGGAACAACAATAGTGTTGTCCCCAGTGGAGTCACCAATTCTGTTGTGGGATAAACTCCCCTAGGGTCTTGGGTGAATACCCTAGCAGACTAGAGGTTGTCTATGCAAAGAAACACACATTCCATACAGTCATAATGCTACTATAAGCAAACTCTACGATAGGGGGCGTACCTGAGGTCCTACGTTTGAGAAGAGCCTTCCAGGGTCCAAACCCTTCTTGGAGTTCCTTTTGCTCCTTTGAACTGCAAAACAATCAATTCAAGAAAGTACAGCAATATATGGACTAAACATCATAAAGAAACCATCTTCATATTATAAGGAAAGGTAGTTAGTTATGCAATTAAACAACCGTTCACATATGAATCATAATATGAATATCATAACATAAGCCGTGATCTCCGCCTGAAATTAAGGAGATTTATTTTTTTTAAGTGTTTTTAAACATATACGCGGGTTGGGTATACACAGACCCACGTATACACGCGTTTAGCTCAGGGCAATGTCGCATATAGGGAATAAAACATTGTTTTTTAAATTTGGGACCAGGTCTGGAAGGAGGGGTTTCCCTAGGCCATGAGTGCAACATCACAAACCTCAAGAGTGAGATTTGGAGCTATAAAACTTATGTAATTTTACGTCACTTTATGTAATAAATGATCCTGACTACACCAAAGCATCTCTCCTTGCTGCAAGACAAAGAAACACTGCAAAAATCAGTTCAAGTTGAGCATTATCCCCCTGAAAAGAAACAAAGAAGAAAAGGCATTAAAAACAGAGTTTTGAAGAAGGTCAAGAAACATTAGAAAGTGGGTTTTTCAAGTGAAAAATCAAAATTGACTCCTCTATAAGGTCTCACATTTCATTTTCAAGTTCATCATTCTCATTTGGCAGGCAAGGAGTCAAAAATTGAGGAGAAGAGGAAAGGTTGAGTGATTTTTGGACAAAGGATAAGTGGCATTGTGCTTCCGGAGGGTGGCGATGCACGTTTGGAGTAGTGGTGAAGTGGCGTTGTGCTTATACAGTCTGACATTGCGCGTTTCAGGAAGGAGGGTTGGCACTGCACGTTGAGAGTTTGGCATTGCGCATCTGGGCCTAGCACTGTGTGTCTGGAGATTTCCATAGTTTAAATTTACATTGCACTGCATTTCTGGAGGTGGCATTGCGCGTCTGTGGATTGGCACTGCGCGTTGAGCAGAAGGGCCAGAAAGGCCTCAAACTTCATAAAAACTTCAAGATTGCCCTCTCTTCCTTCATACAAGTAAGTTGTCCTCCCATACTACATTGTTGGTTTACAATCAAACTTTTAAACATAATTCCCCATGGCAAATGTCAAACCCTAAATTCTCTGTTGGTTGTGCCTAAACCCTAAACCCCAATTACTCCTCCTATCACCTATCACTAAAACTCTAAACTCTTTCCTTGTTACATTCCATAACATCCACATCCATTTATCCCTCTTCCCAAACAGCAATATCTCAAACAAAACAAGCCCTCCCTCTCATTTTTATGATTCTTACTCCCTCATTCATTTTCTAGCCCATAAGGTCATCTCTCATCCCCTCACTCCTAAACCATTCTTACTCATTCCATTCATCCCTTTTCTTAGAGTGTACAGCCTCAAACTTTGCAAACATGGACAGAGAAGACCAAGACTATGAGGAGGAGGAAAACACAGGTAGTGACAGTTCGACAGATAGACCTCGGAATCAGAGAAAACCACACAAGGGACACAGAATTATCAGGGAAGATCCATCAAACCTCAGAGAATTACAGGCCTCTCAGTTGGTTGTCACTTGTTTCAGACATCTTTGGTGCTATGAGTTCTACGAGCAGGTAGAGAGAGTTCAACACCACCCTGAGCTCATCAGACTTTTTGTAGCTCATCTTCAGGACAACAAGGTGACTCTTGCTGGGGTGGCATTCACAATTTCACCTTCCATTAGTGTAGATGCCACCAGGATTTTGAATGTAGGGGAGAAGTGTTGGGTTGTGTTATATTCTTTCCACATATTTAACAGGGGGTTTGAGGGGTACCCGTGACCCCACTTTATGGGGTCCGAGGCAGCGCCCCGGAAAATTTTGGTTTTGGACCCTATGTTAGGTTGGGCGGACCCACCTATCGTTTTGTGCATGATTTTCGCACATGTTTTTTGGACACGATGGTTTTCGATCCATGGTATTGGATGCGATGGTTTTTTGGTCCATGGTATTGGACGTGATGGTTTTTTAGTCCATGGTATTGGATGCTTCGGCATGTATAAATATGTATTGTAACATTGAAAGGAACATAATGAAAAATCAAGCTGGTAGTCTCGGTTTTGAGATCCAGTGGGAAATCTCTGTGTATATTTTTATGTGTTATGCTCTCGCATTTTTATTTTTCCTGTGATTTAGAATTCGTATGCAGGTAATTTTTGTACGGAGTTAAAACCTACACTTGATTATACCTTGAAAATCCATCCAGGAAAGACATCACTTTGGCTCCTGAGACCTTCTGCAGCAAATGCTCCATCTTGGGTAGAGGATAATTGTCTTTCTTAGAGCATTTGTTTAAGTTTATAAAATAAAAGCAAAGCCTGATTTATCCACTTTTCTTCCTTACCACTACCAAATTGGCTACCTATTTTGAATATCTGAGAGGGAATATGATTTTGGCAGCCAGTAACTTCTTGATTTCCTTTTCAATTAGAGGGAGCAAAGGATTTATTGGTCTCAGCTTCTACTTAAAAGGGATGGTGTCTTTCTCTAAAGGGATTTTATGCTGGATGATCTTTTTGTCATATGTTTTCAGGTCACTATATTCCTAGGCAAAACATCAGCAAACTGCTTCATTAAATTGTAGTACTCAAAACTTTGGGCAGCAGATAGATGAGTGGATAAATTTATATATCTTGGATGATATGGACTCCCTATATTATGCCTATGGAATGTAGATTGGTTTTCTTTTTGGGTAGCCTTATAAGGCACATCATTCTGGTCAAACAACTCCTCTAAAGGAACTAGGCCTTTAGGTATATGATTGCTGGGTAATTGGATAATGCTATTTTTGCCAATTTCGTTTCTAAGTTGGGACTGGGGATTGTCTTCCAAGGCTTCATTCTTTTGATCAACTTGCATTTCGGAGAATTCATCAATGACTTGAAGAAATCTATTTACTTCATCATCATCTTCAAAAATTTTCCAATGCTGGACATTATCAGGCAAGGATGGTCTATATTTCATCTGAACTTCATAAACTAGATTGGGAGGCACGGGAGGAATAAACATGCTAGCAGACACAGCAAGGAAATCAACACGCTGATTTTTAACTCTAGGGATGTATGAGATACAAAAATTATCAAAAGAATCTTTGCGTCTCCATACCTCATCTCTATATGCTTTCAGCCTTGGATGTTTTGCTTAAAACGTTTTGTTCACTAGCTGAATGATGAGATCAGCATCTCCAAACACCTTTATGTTTTTGATTCCTCTGTCTTTAGCTGTGTTAAGGCCCAATATCAGAGCCTCATACTCTGTTATATTGTTGGTGACTTGGAAAGCCAGCCTAAAAGACAGATGTGTCCTCTCTTGTTTTGGAGATATCAGCACCACCCATGCTCTTGCAGTCTCCTTGGAACATTCTCCATCAAAGAACATTTCCCAAACCTGACTTCTTTGCTCTCCCTCGGCCTAGACTATTGGTTTCTTGAGCTGCAATGAGGCCTTCTCGGATTCTTCAATTTGGAGGATACATGCTCCAAAATCAATGTCCACAGCATAAAGGGGATGATTAGAAGGATTCTTCTCATCACTAATGATGTAGGCCAGTTGTGCTTCTCTGTATAATCTCCTGCTTTCCCCTCCAAAAACTGGGACAGTGGCAAAAGATAAATCATTTTTTAATGTCCCACCTAGTCTCTTAATCCACCCTCTGGACAACAGCATGCCAAACTTAGGTGGAACATCTGCCACCACAATATCCATCATCATGCTCTTCATGGGCAACTGAGTTAGGGTAATGGCTAGGTCTTTGATTAATCCTAGGCATTTTACCTTTCTTGAATCAAATGAGAATAGATCATGATATGGTCTAGTGATATCAAGGCCTAACTCTTCCATGACAGCTTTGGGCATCAGATTGTGGCTGGACCCTGTATCCAGCAGACAATTATGGAGGGTTTTCTCATGAAGGGTCAAGGAGACATAGAATGATGGGGAGCTATTATCAGCAGGTTTAGTCATTGGGCCAAGCACAACTGTAGGCTTATCATCTTGCAAATTTACATAGTCAGTGGAGGCTTGTGTGGCTTTTAGCTCAAGAGCATCAAGGATAGGCTTTCTAAAAACTTCACTCTTTGCAAGTTCTATCAAAGGCATAGATATTTTTAACTTCTGGACTTCTGATTCAATGTTGAAAGGGGAAGGGGACTTGCCGGGACCTCTTACCTCTTGAGTTGGTGCTTTGAGGATCACTGGATCAGCTGTTGGTCTTTTCTGTCTAATGTTCTGTTGCTCTGTTGGGACAACAACTCTTTGGGCGGGATTCTCCTTGACATGGTTTTCTTTTGACCTCAGATTATATCTTTGCTGCTCATCAGTCTGTAGAATAGCCTCTCTGTCCCACCTTTGACTGGTTTGGTCCTGTAGTAATGATTCTTCATAGGCAACCAATGTCAAAAAGGCAACACTACCTTTATCTTCCATGCAGTGAATCTCATCCTCTTCTTCAAACTGCTCCTCCTCCATGACTAAATTTTGGAAAGGAGCCTTAACTCTTTGCTCTTCATTTGCTTCTTTACCCTTCTGAATGATCTGCAATTGTTCATTTGCTCTTCTGAATGGATTTGGGTTTCTTGGAGCAAATGTGTTTGGAAACCTTGCCTTTCCAGAGCTATGCTCAACCTTCAGCTTAGATATCTCAGCAGCCAATGACTCTATCATTTTAGTCATCTTGTCTAATTTAGGTTTTGAAGATGAAGCAGAGGAAGAAGAAGCCTCACCTCCCTGCCTCCTTCTATCATCATGACTTTTGAGCTTTCCTGTAGCCATGATATTCGATTCCACCTCTAGGGCTGCATCTTGCATTTCAGCCAAAGTGGCACATCTTATTTCTCTCAAAAGTAGGCAGAAATCAGAGTCAAAAGCATTGGCATAGGTGAGTTTGGCAGAGGTTGGGGTAGGCTTTACTTCAGCTGGTATCTTACTATACATATGGTTAAATCTTTTATTAAAATAAGGCAATGATTCCCCATTCTCCCTCTTGAGGTTCCCAAACTCGGTATGGTAATAGAGTAGGTCTTTCTTATCTCCCCAATGCTTCAGAAATACATCATCTAATGCTTCAATGTCTGCTATGAACCTAGGGGTCAATTCTATGAACCACTTTCTAGCCTCTCCAGCAAGGCTCTAGACAAACACTCTCATCCACACATCATCTTCATTGATATCTAGGTTATCAGCATAGCTATAAAAAGACTTGAGGTGTTCTTCAGTTGTTATTCCCTATGTACCAGTAAACTTGGGCATGTATTTCTGATACTCTCTTGCAGGCATGGCATTTAAACGAACAGGCAAGACCAAGGGTCCATACCTAGCAGCTATGGTTCTTTCCATCTTTGTGGGAGCTTGTTGGCCTGCCATGGCTGCGATAGGTGGAAGGATACTGGCGGTTTGAATGGTATGGAGCAATGAAATAGATGACAGAGACAAAGGAATATGATGAACTGTATGGGAGATTTTATTTGGACTGAGATCCAAAGTGGAACTAAATGAACAAGGAGCTTTATGAATCTCTACGGGTATTTCTTCACTAACAATGATGGGCTCTATATCTTCAAACTGTGTATTCTCAGCTATAATCTTCTCTTGCAGAGATACATAAGATTTTTTGGGCTTACTTGATCTTGATGCTCCTTTCTGTGATGTTTTCCTCTACTTGACAATCTTCTCAGGGTCAAGCACTGGGTCAGCTGGTGATTTCTGAGGATTTCTCCGAGTATGTCTCACAAACTGAGCCAGAACTGTAATGTGGAGTCGCCAAAGGTTGGTCCTCCAGTAGATTTGCCAGATAGATGATTACAACCAGAAATATGTCCAAACTTTGTCTATCATCAAAGCTGGAGCTGTGTCATTTTCCTAGGGAAGCTGAGCTTCAATCTCCTCTCCCCGGAAATGGCGCCAATTAATGTTATCAACCCAAGAAACTCTCTTAGGTTGTAGCTCGGAGATGCTCGGGAACATATAAATTCAACTTATTGTTGCAAATGGATGAATGGAAGAAATGATGCTTGTTCAATCCAGATAACCAATTCTACTTTTTTTAACTCTAGACATGCGTGAACACCCCTAGACTACAAGGATTTAGATCACCAATTACTCACAGTTTGAGGGTTGGGTTAATATGGAGAATACTAACCACACCAACAGATGCACAAGACCATGTGATGGCCGGCTGCAACCAGTAATGAAGTTTGAAAATCTAATTCCCTAATGCACAGACATGATGACAGCTCTCTGGCACTAAGTGAAAAGAAACCTGAATAACTAACTCACTGTTACATACAAGACTTTAACACAGAGATAGGATGACAACTATTCTAATGCTAAACATCAAGAGTTCAGGAATACAACATATCAGGCAGAGCTTGGAAAAGAAGATAAATGGAAAGTGAGCAATTAACAACAAAAGAAGCTTGTATTAGCTGAAAATGAAGATGAGACGCTGCAAGTGCAAAAATAGTTACAGACTCCAGAAGTTGAACCTTACATCAAAACATCAACCATCAACCCTGATTACATCTTGTTTCTGGGTATATATAGAGTTTCAATATAAAGACACTCAGCCATTCTAAGTATGGAGGGGTCATAATTGACCACCAACTGCATTTAGTTGCCTGACGGAGCTTCTAAGTGCGTTGGCTTGCCGTAGTGGATGAATTTGATCTTTTCAGGTGCTCTGTTGTCCTCTCAGGTGGCTGGAGTGTCGTATAGGATGAAGTTCCATAACTGTTAAATGCAGTTATTTGCTCAAGCTCTGTCATTTTCTTTCTTGGCCATACTGTTGGTTAAATAGGGTTGTTGAGGAGCAACTGCAAATGGTACTGGAAGACCTATCACCTTCGTCCTTCGGGTGCACGGAACAGTCAAGGGACGCAGACTGCATAGCGGGTGGACAAGTTGGATGAAGGAGTAAGATTGGTTGTCGCATCAAGCGGATAGACGACAAAGATGATTTGGTAGAGGGTATCGGAAGAAGCGAGAGTGGGATGATCGTGGGCCGTTGGATCTCCAGTGGACAGATCTAACGGTCATCAGGCGTAGAAGGCACGCGGATGTTATCGGGCGAGAACATGGGTCAGAGTGGTAAGCGGTTTTGATCGCATTGCCGCAGGACGTTGGGTGGTAAAAGGACAATGGTGCGATCCCATTCAAAGTGTGACGCGTGGCGGCGGAGGAGAGAGGAAACCACTCTCCATCGCACATTAACGTGTTGTTACTTCGCAGGCGCGGGGAGAGCAGACGCCGTCCGATCGTGGCGAAGATGATCAGACGGTGGAGAAACGATCGAGTAAGCTACTGCGACGGGAGCCGTTAGATTAGGAAGTGGAGATCGACGACGGAGCTTACAGATGAATAATTTGTGAAGGCATGCAGTTGTATGGGTGCGGGTTTACGGGGTATGGGTTTTAGCGCTTAGGGCTTAAGAGCAAGGGACTTTTATATGATTTTTAACAACAAAGCACGAGAAATGGAGATGAAGGGAGTGAGAGAGGTAAAGGAGAAGGTGAGGGTAACCATTATAGGCCTTCTTCGAGCACGACCAAGGACCAAGTGTGCCTCCAGCTTTAGAAAATCAATGTTATATAGTAGAGCTAACAGCTCCAACCACTGTTCTTTAGACACTCGCGGATTTCTGTTCTCTTGCGCCACGAACTCATGAATCTTCCTGTACAACCACTCTTCAATTTCTTTCTTCGTTGGATTCCAGTGGCATGACATCAGACATCCTTTATGCAAATCCCGGTCCTGGCAACGGAACCATTTGTTGGCTTGTGTGGGCCTAACCCAGGTTCAGAGGTGATTTAGCCAAGTAAATCCCTATACTACTGGCCCTTTCGGCAATAGTCCGCAGAGCGTGGACTGAGGTCTCACCCGAAGTAGTATGGGAGGGTGCTAGAACCAGGTTTCCGCACCTTGTGGATGTCTAATGCACTTCTGGAGGCGCGCTGTCTGACCCGTCACTACGCGCACCTGCTATCCCTTCGCAACTTGCGGTGCTACTTCTGCGCAGCCCTAGTTAGGGTGCAACCCGTATAATACACAAGTTCCTTGCTATTTAATCTGTTATTATCTGATTACTTAACTTGTTTATGTACAACTAATGATTATTACAGCATATTCATCAATCATATCAGTGCGTGCGATAAACAAAACAGTATGAACGTAAATAAGGAAATGCATAGTAGATACAGAGAAATATGAATCAACTTCACTTTATTAATCTTCAACCTAGATTACAAACTCGACACCACCCTACACACTCAGCTGCAGGGGTCCGCGCACTCAGCTGCGGACTCTACTAGGCCTCTACGCACTCAGCTGCAGAGCCTCTTCCTACTACTACGGCCCAATACACTTAGAATCCTACTGTAAGCTTGAACCATTCATACTCTTCTCTTTTATTCCTTAGCTATTTTTACAACTTAGAGCCTTGCTCTATTTATACAATCCCATGGTCCATGGACCATGGGTAGGCTGGCATGACTTTAAATTACATTACTATATTTTTGGGCGGACAGCCCTATGACTTAACCTATACTTCGCGCTCCATGCCCACAATTTGCAGAGTCTTACAAAACCTTTGACCAAAACTTGGGCTTTGAGCCCCAAAACATGTTGTGGGGGATTCCATGCCAAACATGCAGAACTAGCAATGGCAGTGTCAACAACAGATGCAAAGGGACTTGTAGTACAGATGCAGTAGTGGCAGTGGTAGTGACATGGGAAGCAATATAGTAGCAGCAACAACAAATTATTTGTGGTAGCAACAATGTGGAAAGGAGACGCTTCAAAGAGAGAGAAGCATGCAGTTGAACATTGTTCCCAGAGCACATTCCTCACTAACAAGGAGTGTTATTTTTTTGTAGCATCGTATGTGATATAGCCATGAAAATTGGTGGAGAGGCTAAGGCGCATGAGTTATAAAGAACCCAGAAACCGTTTGGTGAAATTCCACCCGGATTGAGTTTTATTAAAATAATTATTATTTTTAATGGGGTTCCTAAGTCTGAACTTAGGAAAATTAAAGTATTAATGGGTATTAATCAAAATATGGGTGAGAATGTTCTAGAAAGTAGATCAAGTCAAGTTTTGATCTTAGCCATTGATTAGAGACTTAATCTCGGTTGCTAAAGTCTCAACGAGAAAAGTATAAGGAGGCTTGGGGTTCATTTAGAAACACACACGGAGAGAACATTAATCTGGAGTTCGATTTCTGGGGCTAGGAAGCTGAGAAATTTGAACTGAGTGATTAGTTGCAATAAAGGGGCATGGATATTTTGGGAGTACTGATAGAGAGGTGGAGAGAAGCTACTAGAGGCAGCGCAGCAAATAAGAGGACTAACGCTGGGCCAATCTAGGCCCATGCAGGCCTGACGCAGAGCTAGAAGGGCCAGCGCAGAAGTAGAAGCTGCCCTCCACACAGAAATACAGAAATGCCAAAACAGCCGAGAAGGTTGATGCAGTAGGAAGAAGAGACAACACAGAGTTGACGCAGATCCTGTAAGGTTGAGGCAGGGCCAGCGCAGAAGTAGCCGGGGTTAGCCAGCTTTTGCTATCGAATCAACCAGAATTTGTTGGGTGAAGTGAGGTAAAAATCACTCAGTTTTTCTACCATTGTATTTTCTCTGTCACTGGTTTTCCAGGAGGGAAACCAACATTGTATTCAGAATTACTTCTTAATAATAGAAAAACCTCATAGTTGTTGCACCGATTTTCCCGCATTGGGTTTTTCCAGGGACTATTTTGTCCAAAAATAACTATGTCCTATGTTTCTTGTTCTTTGCTCAGTTTTCTGTTTCATGTAATCAAATTTAAAGTAGTGTAGGTTGCAGAAGTAATTTACTTCAATATTTAGAAAATAAATTGATAATGTATATCAAAATCAAGTACGAGAAGTAAATTTTGTTTTGTTGCAGTAGAGGTTCCTTGAGTGTAGGAATTTTCAAATTGGGAACCCCTCTGACTTGGTGGTTACATTGATAATTTTAAAGGAGATAAGGAGTTGTAAGGCATATAATGACATAATCACTCCGTCATAGGAAAAGTTAGCAGAGGTGAATATAATAATACTTCTGATCTTGTCGGATTTGCAGTGACAAGACCACTACGGATCAGTCATGAGGAGGAAGATAAAATTAATGGGGCATACAATAGTAGATAGCATGGTGGTCGTCGATCAAATAGATATGATACAGTTAGAGATGGAAGATTGTTGGACACTTTGGAGAGGAGAAGGGATAGACACAGGTATTATTCTAGTTCTCATTGGGATAAGCACTATGATCATCATCGGTATCAACCTTATAACATGAGTGATAGGGGGTATTCGCCAGATGAATTTAAGAAATCGAAGCCACTTACTTTTGATGGGGAAATGAATAAACCACAGGATGCAAAGGCATGGTTTCTTGGCATGAGGAATTTCTTCAGGTTGCATGATTATTCAGAGAAAATGAAAACTAGAGTAGATACCTTCAATCTCAAAGGTAAAGCGAACATCTAGTGGGAAGATGTGAAGAATGTCAGGTGTATTCATGAGGAAGATTTGTCTTGGAGTGAGTTTGAGCGGCTGTTTAAGAAGAAATACTTGTCAGAAAGGTAGTTTGATGATAGGGAAAAATAATTTTATGAACTAAAGATGGGTTCCATGACAGATGATGAGTACACTAGCAGATTCTCAGAGTTGCTAAGGTATGTGCCTTATCTTACTGAGGAAAAGGCCAAGATTCAAAGGTTCATTAGTGGATTACCAGTTGCATTCAAAGATAGGATCGAGTTCGATGAGCCTATATAATTGGAGGAGGCCATTCGAAAGCTAAGACATTTCTATGAACAATCAAAGCGCAAAACTGAGACTAAGTCATACTGGAGGGGTGATGTAAAGAACAAAGGTAAATGGGATAAAAAGCGAGCAAGGCCACATAGTACAAATAACAAGGAGAATGTGGCACCACCTAAGAAGTTCAATGGATAAAATAGAGGACAGGGACATCGACCTCAAGAGCAGAGTAAGGA
>APFE030933096.1:121503-144182 GCA_000404065.3 Pinus taeda
TCTGTAAGCAAGTTGGATGATGCAGGTGTAAAGATAGCGTTCGAGAAGGATACCTACAAGATGGTTCGAGGAGCACTGTATTGATGCGGGGAGTTCGGATTGGAACTCTGTACAAGCTGCAAGGTAGCACTGTTGTTGACGGGTGCAATAGTTCTATGGTTCCTGAAAATGGAGTAGAAAATCTAGTGGTCTCTAGAGAGAAGACCATGCTGTGGCATCAAAGGCTTGGACATATTGGAGAGAAGGGCCTCGAATACTTCATGGTAAAGGTATGGTAGAAGGTATGAGTAATAGCTCTCTGGATTTTGATTTCTGTGAAAATTGTGTATATGGGAAGCAGAATCGGGTGAGTTTCCCCTCTGGTGGTAAGAGGACGAAACAATTATTAGAGCTTGTGCACAGTGATGTGTTTGGACCTGTGAAAGTTCCATCACTGGGTAAGTCTGTGTACTATGTATCATTTATAGATGACTTCTCAAGGAATACATGGATATATTTCCTTAAGAAGAAATCTGAAGTCTTTGACAGGTTTAAAGAATTTAAGGCTCTGGTGAAATCAGACAGAGAAGAAGATAAAGGTACTGAGGACAGATAATGGTGGAGAATTCTGTAGCAAGGAATTTGAAGAAATTTGTAAGAAGTGTGGTATAGCACGGCAGAAGACTACTCCATATACACCTCAGCAAAATGGAGTCGCAGAAAGAATGAACAAAACGTTGATGGAAAGGGCAAGATGCATGCTCAGTGGTGCCAGGTTAGGATAGCAATTCTGGGAAGAGGCAGTGGATACTGCATGTTACTTGGTCAACAGGTCACCTTCATCAGTGTTGGAGGATAAGACTCCACAAGAAGTATTTGGACAGAGAAGACCAAGACTATGAGGAGGAGGAAAACACAGGTAGTGACAGATCGACAGATAGACCTCGGAATCAGAGAAAACCACACAAGGGACACAGAATTATCAGGGAAGATCCATCAAACCTCAGAGAATTACAGGCCTCTCAGTTGGTTGTCACTTGTTTCAGACATCTTTGGTGCTATGAGTTCTACGAGCAAGTAGAGAGAGTTCAACACCACCCTGAGCTCATCAGACTTTTTGTAGCTCATCTTCAGGACAACAAGGTGACTCTTGCTGGGGTTGCATTCACAGTTTCACCTTCCATTATTGTAGATGCCACCAGGATTTTGAATGTAGGGGAGAAGTGGTGTTGGGTTGTGTTATATTCTTTCCACATAGTTAACAGGGGGTTTGAGGGGTACCCGTAACCCCACTTTATGGGGTCCGGGGCAGCGCCCCGAAAAATTTTGGTTTTGGACCTATGTTAGGTTGGGCAGACCCAGCTATGGTTTTTGTGCATGATTTTCGCACATGTTTTTTGGACGCGATGGTTTTCGGTCCATGGTATTGGATGCGATGGTTTTTTGGTCCATGGTATTAGACGTGATGGTTTTTCGGTCCATGGTATTGGATGCTTCGGCATGTATAAATATGTATTGTAACATTGAAAGGAACATAATGAAAAATCAAGCTGGTAGTCTCGGTTTTGAGATCCAGTGGCAAATCTCTGTGTATATGTGTTTTATGTGTTATGCTCTCGCATTTTTATTTTTCCTGTTATTTAGAATTCATATGCAGGTAATTCCTGTACGGCGATAAAACCTACAAGTGGTACAAGGCAAAGGACCTGGATTAACATTATTATGAGCCTTATATCAAACCCTGGTACAGAAACGAGGCGAAAAGACTTTTTCCTTTCAGATTCCTTGAGGACAAGTATGCCCCCATGATGAAAATCATCATGAAATATTTCACTTGTGAGGGCAGATTTTCTAGGCTATACACCTATCACATCAGGCTTCTCATGAATTTTACCAGGGTGAGGATGTTAAACCTCCCTTATTTCTTGTTCAGGAATATTGAGAAGAAGGCCCATTTTGTGGAGAAAAAAGCCATACCCTCAGCAAATGAGTAATATTTATCATTATTCCTTGATCAAGATGATTGTGCTTCATCATATTAGCCTCCTCAACATCTCTTGGGAGACATTTATTTCCCATGACATCTTCAGGGGTCCTCAAATTCCTCCACCAGTGTCTCAAGAAGCAGGGGGACCTTCTAGCAGTGCTTAGGTGAAAACAGATGGGGAGGCCAAAGCGACTAGAGCTATTGAGGTGCCCGAGACTTACATGACATATCATAGGGGCACAAGGAGATTGTTTGCAGTTGATAGGCAAGTGTTTGCTCCACAAGATGTGGAAGGGACCTTGCCTTCTTCATCAACTCATAGGCAAATGCTAGCAACACAGGATGTGGAAGGGGCTTTGCCTTCTTCATCAACACAGCATGTACAGATGTAGCAGCTGCACAAGGGGAAGGAAAATATGTTGGAGGAAAGTCTTGATGATGAGGAGGAAGAGAGGGACTTTGATTTTACAGAGCATGATGAGCCGGAGCAGCATTATACTCATCATGGCATGGAAATAATTGACTTAGAGGCTCAGGATGAAGAAACAATAAAGGACATCATCATACAGGAAAAGGAGGCTCAAGTCCAAGCTTTGATGGAAAATTTGGAGAGGGCCAAGTATGTCATCACATATTTGGAACAATAGAACAAGCAATTGAGTGACAAACAAGTCCTCATGGAGCTGGAACTTATCAAGGTGAAATGACAAAGTGACAGAGGCACAGGTCACTTTGACTCCTATTGAGAAGGAAATTGAATATGATAGAGAGACTTGGCTTGAGAGAGTCAATTTGCACCTAGATAAGCTGTTGCAGAAGGCCAATAAAGACAATCAGATGATTAGGCACATGGCCTACCATTACAGGACCCGAAACAAAATTTGCCACATGAGAGTCAAAAAAGATGAAAGCTAGGCTAAGGCAGGCTCTAAAAGGAAAAAAGGAGGAGGATAGGCTTAGGTTGCTTGTTGAAGCTTCCTTGGCTCATCAAGATACTTGATGATGGTGCTTCTCGCCAATTTTGGTCAAGATTGGAAGAGTTTTTGTCATTTGCAAATTTTGAAATTTTAAACACAAAAAATTAAGCTCAACGCATAGCGCCACTGGCGCTGCGCTTTTCATAGGGGAACCCAATGCACAAATGTCTTGCATTTTTGGATTACGAGTGATGGGTACATGCACCCTATGGATTTTCTAAGTTTTTGGGCCAAAACTGGTCCACCAAAAGGTCAAAAAACACCCTAAAAATGACCTTTCTGCCACTTTTGGACACACAAAAGCAGTATTGGGAGAATCAAGTTTTGAGGGGTCAAATGAGCTTAGAATGAATAAATTCCATGTGTTTTGGAAAGTAGACTTGACTACCTTTCCAATGAGCTATCATGATCTCAATTTGGATGTCAGGAAGGCCTCCAAAATGGACCCAAAAGTGGCGCTGTGCGTAGGGCAAATTTGCACAGGATGGCTATTTTTCCATTTTTTGACTGTGTTCATGGACTTTCTCTCATGGAGGATGTTTTACCATTGTAAATGGTGACTTTTCATGTAAATATGATGGATAATTAGTAGTCTAGGGTAGATTCATTGCATTAAAAGTCAATTTGAGCTCAAATGAATCAGTTTTTCACTTTTAGAGGCAAGTTGTTAAGATGCCTATATTCCTGTTTCTTTTTCAGTGTTGGTCATATTAGCTAGTCATATTAGGGATTCGACCCCTGAGGATGTGAGGAGGTTGAAACAAAGCCTATATCTTCTTCTTTCTCATTGTAAAGGTTTGGACTCAGCTGGATGCTTAGACCTTGATTGTACATCATTTTGTAGCAGTTTAGCAGGAGATTAATAAGAATTACAACTATTTTTATGGGATCCATGTGGTATGGACTTTTAGTACAGTTTTTTCACTTGTGATCATATGTTAGTATGTTTTTTGTATTTCGTTAATCATTTCATTTCTTCTTAGTGAATGCTTTCAAGTTGATAGGAAGAATTCATTACATCACTGCTCTGCTTTGGGGAGACATTCACCACTTCATGTTTTCTACAGTTTGGGAAGGATCCATGGTGATCATATGATCTTCCTAGCTTCTCATTAGTCTTAAAACACCTCACTCATCAAGCCCTAGAGTGCTAAAACTTATGCCTACCTTGCCCCATTAATAATCCTGCAATTTGGACATAATTCCCTGGCCCTAAACTGTCCAGCTCCTCCTGATCCAGCAAAACCCCTTCAAAATCCAATCAAAACTTTGTGCTACTATACCTAGCCTAAAATCCTTTTCTTGATCCAGTCATATTAACTGATATCCTTACGGAGAGAGCCCTCTCCCGCCCTAGTAGGGCTAGCTACTTGGCTAAGCGTGGTTTGTGGTTACCCAGGCATTACCTTCCTTCAGCCTGAGGTTCAATCCAGGCGATAACAACTCTTACATTTAAAACACCAAACTTCTTCTTGCACCTCTAGCCAAACCACCCTATCCTTCTTCAGACTTTGGAATTCTAGGCAAAGGTTCTGCAACTCCGCGTGAATCTGCTAAACTCCTAAAGCAGCATCTTGAATCGGTGTCTCGTGCAATCTCATCGCAATCTCCAGGGCCTCCGCCTGGGTCCCAATATTTTTTTGTGATAAAGTAACCCTTAGATGAGGCAAGAGTGAAGCCACAAACCATTCGCGGTGATTCCCATTCATAATATTCATGTTAGCTTCGTGGATCTTGCACTTCAATCTTTGATCCAGCTCCTAAGGTGTCTCACCAGGCCTCATCATGATTTCTTTGAATCCAATGATCGATTGTACTTCAGATTTGGGCCTAGTGAATTCCTTATTCAGTGCAGTCTAAATGTCCACCAACACAGCCATCGGGTTATCAGTGCGGTACTTAATGTACCATGTTAGCACGCATTCATGTAAAGTAGTAACCAACTTAGTTTTCTTCATCTGATCATATGTAATTCCCTGGCTTCCCACATAGCCTTCATAACAAACCAAACTTGAAAACAGGAAATTTTACTGAATTCACCATATTGAACAGTGGTGGAGGTGGTGGTGGTGTGGGCGAAGGTGTATGCAGTGGAGGTGAAGATGGAGGTCAATATGGAGGTGGTGTGGGTGGATGTGGTATTCGCGGGAACCCTCGCCTTATTAACTAAACAACGCTCTGCGGAGAAGCCTATGTTGCTTCTTCGTCGTCACGCATAGGAGGCTCAATCAGTGGGCTATATTCAGGTCCTATTCCCTTCTATCCCTAAATGACTTTCCACTTCACGTAGCTCCAAACATCAAGGTAATTGCATAACCCTCTTTTCACACAAGATAATTTTAATCCAAGTATTCAAATATCTCAGATGCTTACCACGCGGTCCATTACAGAAGTGTCACTCTGCTTCGTTGTAGCTAATCGAGGTATCAACTGCAAACTCTGTCACAAATCCTCCTATGATACGATCAAGGTAGTGATCGACAGCACGTGTGATCTTATCTTTAGAGTCTTCCAATCTCCGCACTAACTCTAGGGTCCGTACTATCAGACCGTCAAGCCTCCACCTTCCTTGGTCGCCTGCCAATTTAGCAATCCACTCGTATAACTCGACCAGGAAGGAATAGAAGAAAATTTTGTGTATCTCTATGTATAGATACCTATCCAACTATTGTTCTTTCGTCAATCGCGGGTTCCTATTCTCTTGCGCCACGAATTCATGGATATTCCTATCCAACCAATATTCAATTTCCTTCTTAGTTGGATTCCAGTGATGCGACATCACACATCCCTTTATGCAAATCATGGTCCCGGCAATAGAACCATTTGTTGGCTTAGTGGGTCCTAACCCAGGTTTAGAGTTATGTTTTCCAAACAAATCCCTATTCGATTGGCCCTTTTGGCATCAATCCATGGAGCGCAGACTGAAGTCTCACCCGAAGCAGTATGGGGGGGATGCTGGAACCAAGTTTCCACACCTAGAGATGGTTATGATGTCGTTTTGTTCCCTTTATCTTCCTTTGTGATGATCAATAAGCCCTCGAGGCTTATCGATATAACTTCCTCTTACCATCATCTAGACCTTCGTGAACGTCTACGACTATCTTTCGTGGACCCTACACAGGCGAATCAACCACTTACACACCTCTGTAATCACTCCTAAGTCTGTTATTACCCAGATCGGCTTAAGTGTTTGATATCTTTAGCGTTCATTAAGATATTCTTCGTGTAAACAGATATCATTACTTGCATCCATATAACAATGTAAAACATACAGATTCGCCCATCAATACAACATTGAATCATAAACCCATTATTCATCATAACATAAACGCATTCATTCATAACATAAGTAAATGGATAGAACACATATATTTCCATAACAGTCTCTTTATTGATACTTCAGATTTTCTTACATAGTCAAAACTACCCTGCACACTCAGCTACAGGGGTCCCTGCACTCAGCTGCAAACTCTACTCTACGCCTCTACACACATAGCTGTAGAGCCTCTCTTCTACTCTAAGACTCTTTCCTTGTCACTTATACCAACCCATTACATTCATTCTTCACTAAAACATACTATGAACTGCCTTAGACTCTCTAAGACTTCCCTTTTCATACAATCCCATGGTCCGCGAACCATGGGTATATCTTCTAAAGCCAACACAATTTACATAAATGAAGGGTAAAAACCCTTTATGACACTTTACATCTAAGCAATCCGCGACCTTAACTTGCAGAGACTTTACACTTTACATTACAAAAACTTGGGCGTTCAGCCCCAAAAATTGGGCTTTTGACCCAAAATTGACCTTAGCGGACCCTATCTCAACAATGCATATACATATACATATTTGAGATCATAAACATGAATCCACGGTATGGATGTAGCCATCTGGATGATAAGGACTATATGAAAAGATCCATGGTGTGGGAGCAACCATCCAAATGAGAAGGATCATCTGTGAATCTAAGATCCAAGGTATGGTCAGAGTCATTCGATATAGAAGGATCATCATAAATTTAAAGTCCCACGGTATGGTCATAGCCATCCGTATAACACAAACATGTGTACAATATTGAATAACACATAACTCCATGCAACCTGATTCATATCAGATAAGACTCAGGATCTTGTGCTCCATCCCAATTCGATCAAAGTATGAATTCTAGCATGCGAATGATTGTGTCGAAGTCGAACATGCTAGAAAACCACCTGATTACCAGGCAATGATGTGGACTGTTAACAGGCATGAGAGAAACCACCAATAATGAAAATGGCTCTCAAGGTATGATAGTCAATCCATGAATGTGATAATGAAGTTGAAGTTGAACACTCATGGAATTGTCCCATCGAAGGCTAATGTTGAAAACCTGTCGTCAAATGTGAAGAACTTTCCATTAAGGCATGCAATCTCTAAGGTATTGGAAGGGAATTTCTAAGTCATCTTCCCAAATAATGAGTTGAAGTTGATAGGAAGTGACCCTTCGAAGGAGGGCCATGATGAATCCCCCATCATCGACATGAAACAAGGAATAAAGTGGAATGAAATGAATAAGATCCAAGACTATAGAAAAATTTCAAACAATGTATAGGTAGTAAACTATAGATAGGACTTCTCTTGAACATATTGGCGACACGACTCCAGAGTGTGGCAGAATTAGAATCAACATAGGACCAAGTGTCATAAAAATGTAGTGGAATAGTCAGATGAGAGGCAAAATGGATAACCTAAACCCAGAAGGACAAGTGACTGAGTGAGGATATCCCAAACCCGACACAAGAAACAGATGAGTGTCATGTTCAAGAAAAACATGCTTCCTATAAAAGAGATGTTTCACTTTCACTTTTCCCCTACTATTTCTAGAGAGTACCCCAATTATTTTTATCACAACCTTGAAGGGGATAGCATATGCTTGTCATGTAAGTTCATTCTTCGAATGAATCCATCCTAATAAGTTTTACAAGTCCTAGGAAGGAGAAACTCGATCTCATCATGGTGGCGAGTCATTCATCGTAAACTTTTAACGAGTCCGACGAAAGAATAACTTGGTATCTTTTTCACATTTAGAAAGTTTGAAAAAGAGACGAAAAAGAAAACTCCAACATGTCTTTTTTCGTAATTTGTCCCTCGAACCCGGAAAGGTAGAAAACAATATTCGAGAGAACCTCTCGACCATATCGACCAAGGTGTGATTTTTTCGTAAATAGTCAATCTCAGCCTGAAAATGGGATAAACGTATAATGAGATGACATCAATTCATTTAATTTAACAAGTTCGAAATGACAAGTACTTGGCGATATTTTCATGTTTTGAGAGTCATAAAAGGGCTTAAAGATGACTCCAGGGGGGTTCCTTTTTTGTTTATTTTTAATGAGTCTGAAAAATAGATAAAACAAAACTCATGTGAATCAATCAACAATAATCACATGTTCACCAGAAAGTACCTGTAACTGCACAAGGAAATTCACCCATCACTGGTATCGAGAAAAAATATTAAAATATTAATAAAATATTGACAAAAATTGACTTCAAAACTTTAAAATAGACCAAAAGTAAAAATATTTTTATCATTTCACCCAAAGTAATTTTTGAGAGTGCATTTGTGCCCTAATTTTCTCGATTTTCAAATGACCAGTGCAGGAGATCCAGGATGTCATTTCGAGAACCGTTTGCAGTAGGTAAGAGGTATTGTCCTTGATATTGAAACTTGTCATATTTTTATGTATTTTTAATGGAATTTTAATGGAATTTTGTATGCCAAAAGGAAGGATTTTAAAATGTTAAAATGTCGACTATCATCACAGGTTTCCTCATTCGACCTGCGATGATCGCTCCTGAGCCCAAAGGCCCTTGCAATGACACCGCTCTGTTAAAATACATGCGTGACGGCACCGAGGCAGATGTTTTTGAAGAAAAACTCTTCTTTCAAGCAAACATTCTTATTTTTGCCCATGAAAAAGTCTCTAACTTATGTTTAATGATGTTTTGCAGGAGATCATTGTTTAGAATGGAAAGAAAGAGGCCATGAGGCTAGAGACCACTAGGCAGCCCAAATCAAGAATGCATCAATTCTTTCAAAAATTGTGGGTAGTTGAAGTTCTTCAGGACCACATGATTGAGAGCTCAGATGGAGTTGTTGCTATGTTTGATCATCTTGTGGGATTTTGATCAAGAATTATTCATAATAAAAGGCTAGGAACTAGTACTGGAAGAAACAAACATATATTTCATCATCAGATTGTTTAGGAGGGGAGAGAGAGTCCAACTCTTTGGATCCCACCCAAGAGGTCAAAGTAGTAGTAGTCTCATCAGGAGACATTGACCAGGTTCAAATATGACCATGGGCGGGAAAGTAAAGATAGAAACAGTCACTAACCTTCCCTTGAGAACTATATTGTTCAACATAGCTCACGTATCTGGCACGCAAGCTCTCCATGAAGCCTACCAGTCGCAATTCGTTATGCAGTAGATTGCTTGACTCCCACAGTCTTCAACTGGTGTAGAGGATTGCTAGATAATATGAAGAGGCAGCTAACCAAAGGTAAATTAGGGAACCTAAAACAATTTGGTTTCAGTTCCATACTAGTTACTTTCTTCCTAGAGCGGGTGTCCTTATTTTGGAACCAATTTGCAGAGGTACCAGAACGTCTCCCGCAGGATCCATGGCTAGTGAGGTGGAGTCAGTTCATGCTCCGAGGAGGGGGGGGAAACAGATGCATTTCCCTCCATAATTTTTTGGTTGGCTACATCACCAACTACTTGTTGTTTTCGATTATGCTTATGTCGAAATGGATTTCATATGGGATCTGGATCTACCTCTGCCACTGGGAGAACAGTGGACTGACACAGGTAAAACTTGTTTTTTGATTTTTTTTAGGTTTTATGATTTTTTTGTAAAAGTTTAACTCAGATGTCACTAGTGATGAATGTGCAAATGTTAGGCCAGAAATACCACCTGGAATGTCACCAATAGCATGACAATTAGCCCATCAGATAGTAGGCGCTGACTATGACGAAGGGGCGAACCCCTTGGTAGAGATGGAGCGCAACCTGGACGTGATTACCTGGGGGATACCAGAGTATGCTACCATCGATGAGGTGCCACTGTGATGGAAGAGGCACACCGTAAGAGTATCAGCGAGACTGCATCAGTTGTTAGATCGAGTGATCAGAGAAGTATCATGCTACCATGGGCATCATGCGGGTTGATACCCTTTCTAGTTATTTTTACACATTTTGTAGGCTTTTAAATCCAAGTGTCTTAGAACACCTTATTTTTTGAGATTTTGATGTAAACACTCTGAAATACACGACATATATATGTATATATATATATATATTATATATATTATATATATATATATATAGATATATATTATACATATACATATACATATATACACATATGCATGTTTTATTTTCTTCTTATGTTTCCATGTATCATTATGATGTGATTGGTTTTATAAATTACGCAAACGTCTATCAAAAACATAGTTTTCTAATGCGTCTGTTAATGTATTCAAATTGCGTGTAATATGTTGATTTGTGATAAAATCAAAATTTCTTTGTAATAATAAAACACGTAGATACATATGCAAAATCTGTGGATTTCTTACCGAATAATTATTGTTTAACTGTAACACAACAAGTTTTGAATCTAACTTGACAACTAAATCTCTAATGCCAAGGGAAACTGCTTCTAACAATAGTTCAATGGCTGCACTATATTCAGCAATATTATTAGTTGTTCGACTGAGGCATATATCTTGTAAGTCAATCAAATCACCATCAAGGGCAAAGAGTGCCTAAGCTGTGGAAGACAAATTATGTGTGCTACGACAAGCACCATCATCAAAATTGAGATAATGACTTAACGACATCTGCAAACCGAGTGGAACACAAGGTAAGCAGAAAAAGCACATGTCTGTAAAGCAAACAAACACACCAAAAATCAAAAAGCGCACACTAATGCTCGGTAAAACAATCTCGTGAAAGGAGGCAATAAAAACTTGATCCCATGAGGAGGAAAAGGTGCCCCCAGTTGAAATATTTTGATCAATTCAGGTTGGACTAAAATGTCAACGGGTATAGTTGCAGTAGTGTTTTCCATATTACCCTAAGACAGGACTTTAAGCACCAAGATAGGTGTTTGAAGTGGATGTGTTGGGCAATGAGAAACAGACGCTTCAAGACATGAAGACATCTCACTGAGGAAAGGAAGAAATGAAGAAGTATGATGGGTATCATTCTAAGGAGTTTAATCCATATACATAACTTCAATGATACTCTCGTCGTTGGGGAATGTCTCGTTCAAAGGATCCAGAGAATCCCATGAACCAAGCCAAGGAGATGGCATATAAGTATCCAGGTTCATACTGAAAACAACCTAACTTTCTAAAGCAGCCATTGAAGCCAGCAAAATTTCTTGATACTCTTGCTCTAATGAACTTGACAGAATAGAATCACCAAATGAATCAATTTGAACTAGAGTCAGAATAATCTAAGGATCTATAGAAACTGAGATCTTATTGATCGAAGTGACATTTGGAGGTGGGAGAGTAAAACTACCCATTAAAGTAGAATCTTTGAAAAGACCTGTCCCCACACTCTCATAAGGAATTTTAGTGTTTCCCACATATGGGACATTGTCATTCGATGAACCAGAAGAGAAAAAATACAGCTGGTCGACGGTGACAATTTATCCTTCGTGAGGAAAACAAAGCACCCGGAACAAAGAATAAACCACACAAAACATAGCATGGGTCCAACTTCACCTGAGAAGAAGGTTGTAATTGAGACTCACATCTACAACTTCCACTTCTAGCTCAACGGTCTTTCCTTCCAATGTGATCGGCAAGTTTGTGAGAATACCATATGGACAGGAGCCTCTACCATCAAAGGCCTCCAAAGTGTTCGGGGACTGATTGAGAGGAGGAGAGCCAATGGTATTCCAGTACGAAATAGACATGATGCAGGTGGAAGCACCTTCATCAATAATAGTCTGATGAATCATCTTTCCTTTAATGATAACTTGATTCACAAAAGAAATCTGATGAGGAAGACAAGGAATGTGGTTTTCAAGATCAAAGGTAACTAAACTCAAATCGGTGGGATAAATAGCGCCTATAGTAGAAAACAATGATTTCCTCTACGTTGGACATGTTTTAAGAACTTCTAAAGAAGACATCACCGAAGGTGCTTGAGCTAAATCTTCAAAAATATTATAATGTTTTGCAGCTCTAGCATTCAAATTATAAGAAGATTTCCGAAGTACACTTTTGGGAGGTGGTCAAATTATGGATTCATTGTTAGGATGCTCAATATGGAGTGGACTAGAACTGGACAAAGTGGAAGTAGAAGGTATATCAGTGACTTCTTTCTCCATCGTATTATTTTGCGGGGTTTGATAGTCCTTTGTTCGAGTAGCAATCGAAATAGGCGATGAACCTTGCATCATGAAAACTTGGGAACCAGAGGAGGCAGAGGATTGTGAATGGTCTACCAACTGTGTCTGATGAGATGGAAAAGGTTCTTTCAAAATAGTCGGAGTCCCTTTCAGTACGTCGGGAACAATCCTTGGTGTAATGGTCTTCCCCATAGATGATGCAAGGATATTTCGACTTTCATTTAGAAGCATCATCAGCAGATGATTTGGGTGGATCTTGTTTTGGGGTATTGGTTTTGGCTTTACCTTTACCCTTTTTCTTACCTTTTGAGGCCTTATCTACTACGGTAGACTAAACAGCATGTACCTCAGAGTTTTTACCTAGATTTGATGAATTTTTCAAAGGATTATTGGAACCAGTGCCTGAAAAAAAAAGATTTCTTTGAAGAAGTCTTAGTGGAAGTCTGAGACACTAAACCAATTACACCATCAACATGTGGCACATCGGGAGACTTTGAGGCTACTAGATCCAAAGATCATCTTGGAGCATCAGGAAACATCACATATAACGTGCCAAATTAGGAATAGACTAAGTTTAAATACTGAGCATGTGCAATAGATTGGTCCTTGGTAACACATCCACCCATTTCTACATCTGTAGCAATTTTATTTACGAATGATTTTGTGAACCATTCGGTCAACAAATCATCAGGAATATCAAATTTTTTGAGGCAACGCCGATGTATCCATTCATGGATATGATCATAGATGTGGTTCGCAACATCTTGCTTTAGGGATGTAAGAAAAGGAGTTCTAGTTTCATATCTAACTGGCAATTGGAAGTGGGTGAGGAAGGCCATAGCTAAAGAGTTAAAGTCAGCATAGGTAGCTCGAGGCAACTCAATATACCATTTTGCGGCAGCACCTGTTAAGGCTCTTTGAAAGAGGCAGAGATGGATAGAATCGTCAGCATATGAATTTGAAGAGCACCATAAGTGATATGTCATCAAATGGGCTTGCACGTCCTCTTTAGACTTTCTTTCGAATTTAGGGAAATTGCTTGGAATTTTACTTGGAACCGGAGGCCAATAAGTCGAATGAAAGATAGGATCATTTGTGAGCCTCGAGACATGATGCAGTTCCAATGTAGCCCAAAAAGGTAATTGTGGATTGAATGGCATGTAGGTCCTTTAAGGAGGCCCGAACTGCGGGTTCTAACCTTGCTGGTAAGGATTTTTCCACCACAGTGGAGGATTTTTACCATATGGGATTTTATTTTGCCTCAACTAAGGGTTACCTTAACCATAAGGTGGATTTGGTCTAGGGTAGGTTTGATATTAACCATGATGGTTAGGGAGAAAACCATGATGGTCAAGAAGGATGAGATAAAACCAAAAATTCTTCAAGATCAGCAAAAATAAAGAACCTTCAAGTAATCACCAATAAGTGAAAAAGGTCACACACAAACAAAAAACCCTGAAAACGGAGGGTTGGTCAAAGTCAACATGAAAACAGGATGAAGGATTGAAAGGAAAGTGTCATAGCTTCCCCAGTAGAGTCGCCATTTTGTTGTCTAGGTAAATCCTCTCTACAGACAGAGATGATCCCTCTAGTCCAATGAGTGGGTCTATCAACCGAAGTGACAATCTACCAAACACTTTCCTAAGTTACAATTGAAAAGAGATATGAAGAAGATGGCCTACCTCGTTCTGATGCTATTTTGATATCCTTTGTTGAAGACCTTGAATCGCTTGCATCACAGGCTCGTTCCTACCGTTCACAACAATTATGCACCTGCACAAGAGATCAATACACAACCAGATATGCAAATACAAATAGCATATTCAAAATTAACCTACTTAACTGATCAAGGAATGTTAAGATAAATGATACATGAGCATGCACATTTAAAGAAAATGAACCAGTAGTTGTATATTAATAGAAAATAAATGGAAGCATACAACCAAGACTTGATGTTGATAGGCTCTCCTTGAATGAATATCCAAGTCCAAGATAATCTCTCCAAGCACTCCTTCTCCAAGCCAAATGAGTAGCATATAGGCACAATCTTAGCATAAGGGTGTGAATAGGCATAGACCAACCATTTGGGAATGGGAGAGGATGAATATATAGGCTAGGAAAAGGAGTTAGGATCTCTCCAAAGATAGGAGTAGGCCCTTATCTCAAGGAGGTAACTCATAAGGATAAGACCAAGAGGCCAATTTGGGATAATTCGACCTCATCTACGTTGAACAACCTCCAACTTACCACTCCGGAAGCTTCTAGATCACGAAGCTTCTCATCCTCTTTGGGAAAATTGACTTTTTGGGATCATCGTGGGTATACAAGTGAATATATTAATCCCATCGTAGGTCAAGTATAGTAAAACAGGTGATCATCGTTTTTTTTAGTCTCATAAGGGTGTTGATTCTCAAATTAGGGTTTTAGAGCTATTTCCTTCAAGGGAAGCTCAAGGAATTTTCCAATCAATGTCTTACGAAGGATCTGAACTGCATATATGAATGAGCACACTACATGATGGTCATGTTTGGGGAACTTCGGGGTATGTCACAGGGAAGTGCAGGAGGTATGACAAAATACTATGTAACAGGGTTGACTATTACCAGGTCTTCAGTCAAAGCTTCTTTAATTCCAATGAAAGAATCTCAGGGGGCAGGGCTCCACTTGACTTCATTTTTGTTTTCAAGAATGTTTTTAATACCCTTGACTATTTCTACATAATTGGGTCTGAACCTCCTCAAGAAATTTATTCTCCCCAGAAAGGCTTGGACCTCTTTCTTATTTCTGGGTAGAGGAATATGACTAATGGTTTTGACTCGTTTAGGATCGATCTTCACTCCTTCCTGCGCTACCATGTGTCCTAGTAGCTTTCCCTCACTCAAGGTGAATAGAGATTTCTTAGGATTCAAAGAAAGACCATACCCCCTGCATTTCTCAAAAGTGAGTTTCAAGTGGAGGATGTGCTCTTCATCAACCTTATA
The DNA here is from genome assembly GCA_000404065.3 of Pinus taeda. Taxonomy (NCBI): domain Eukaryota; kingdom Viridiplantae; phylum Streptophyta; class Pinopsida; order Pinales; family Pinaceae; genus Pinus; species Pinus taeda. Next base: position 136,837 of record APFE030933096.1, read on the forward strand.
AAAGACTATGATATCATCTAAATAAACCACAACGAGTTTGTCTTTCTCCCCCGCGAAATCTATATCCGTAGCTCTCTAAAACATGGCGCGTGCATTAAAAATACTGAAAGGCATGCGAGCATACATGAATGTTCCCCATGGGGTGGTGAAAGCAGTCTTCTTCTAATCATCAGGATGGAACGCTACATGTTTGTAACCAAAGAACCCATCCATCATGGACATTCTAACTGAGCCAACCATCTTCTAAAATATATAATCCATCTTAGGTAGCGGGTAATTGTCTTTCAACGATGCCCTGTTCAAATTATGAAAATCTACACATAGCCTTATTTTTCTATTATTTTCCCGGACTGGGACTAAGTTGGCCACCCACTTAGAGTACCTTAAAGGCACTATGAGTTTTTCATGTAGAAGCTTTCTCACTTCTTTTTCAATGGAGGGGAGTAAGATTGGATTTATCTACCTGAATTTCTGCTTGCATGGTTTTAATCCACTCTATAAAGGAATCTTATGTTGAATGATGTTAGTATCAAATGCTTTTAAATCCTCATAAGACCAAGAAAAAACGTCCTTGTAGATTTTGAATAGATTTAAATACCTTTGTTTTTATTGCAAGGGGATTCATTTTGATATCTTGATCATCTGGGGTTCCTCCTCTGAGCCGATATTGCAATCTTCTACTTGATTGTCTATCTCTAGATTCATTGGTTTTGAGGTTACATCATCCTTATTAAAAAATATTTCCAATGGGACTAGTCCATGAGGAATGGTATTCCCCTTCAATTGTAGAATTTGGCATCCAACCACTGTGTCTTCCCACGAAGTGGTTTCTTGATATGCTTCTTTTTCTTCTTCTTAATCGATGGTGGAGTTGATGAACTCCCCAACTACTTCTACAAATCGTTTCACCTTCTCGTCATCCTCAAATAATTGCTAGTGCTTGATGTTATCAGGTATACATGGTCTGTATTTGGCTTCCACCTCATACTTGAGGAACGGATTTTGAGGGGGCTTGAAACTACTTGCTTCTACAGTAAGGGAATCGGCCATTATGTTTCCTTCTCTAGGCAAAAATTGAACATTAAAGGCCAGGAAGAAGTTATCAATTAGATCCCATACTTCATTCTGGTATGTCCTTAATCTGGGATGTTTGGCCTGGCACTAATTCCTGATATGCCTTACAATAACATTAGAGTCTCCATAGACCGTTAGGCATTCAATATTCATATTATTTGTCATTTGTAGCCCAAGGAGTAATGCTTCATATTCTGTCACGTTGTTGATTTCCTCAAACTCTAACTTGAATGAGAGGGGTATCAGGCTGCCCTCAGGAGATACCAACAACACTCCTACTCCATTTCCCTCTTTGGAATTTGCTCCATCAAAAAATAATTTCCATACTTTTCTTTAATCTATGTGCTGGTGTTCTAATTTCCTTGTTAGGTGTACTGATGTTTCCTCTAAGATGGTCTCATCTTATTCTAGGAATAGGCAGGAGAGGTTTCTTTGTTTTCCATGCACTAGGGAGTTTTTTTAGCCTTTAGATGGGGTCACAGTTTTTACAAATCTGGACTCTCTATACAACCTCCTTTGCTCACCTACAAAAGTTGGAATGGTGGCATAAGTTAGATCTAACTTGATAGAGCCCCCCACCTTGGAACCCCAAGATCTAGATAGGAGCATGCTGAACCGAGGGGGAATGTATTCCACTACGATGTCCATTACCACACTCTTCACAGGGATCTAATCCAGTTTTACCATCAGATCATTTATCATTCCCAAGCATTTGACCCTTTTAAAGTTAAAGCAGTATAGGTCCTTGTAGGACTTGGTGATATGCAAGCCGAGTTGTTCCATCACTGCTAGGGGCATGAAGTTGTGCGAGGCTCTGGAATCCAACATGAAATTATGCGATAAGAGGTCATGGATTACTAGGGTCATGTAGAAGGGTGCAGTAGAAGGATTGATTTCTTCCACATGTGGACCAAAAACAACCATTGGCCCCTCCTCTTGAAGGTTTAAACTGTCATGGGTTGGTGTTGAGGTGGATGGCTGCATGAATTGAGAGACTTGAGCTTTATAAGTAGGCTTCTTTAGAAGCTCAATAATAGGAAAAGGAAACTTTACCTTTTCAAGCTCCTTCTGAATATTGAATGTAGGTTGGACTTATTCTATACCTCCTGGCTCTACTTCTCCTTCCTTACCACTAGCAATTTTTTGCAGAACAGGTGCATCCTTTTCTACGTGTGATCTGAAAATGAGATCTTAGACTAATATTAAGGTAGTACAGACTCATGTGCATGGATTTTCCTATATTACTTAGTGCAACGGATCGATAAGATTGTGAATAATATAGACAATGAAGCAGTCAAAGATACATAATAGACACACACACACACATAACACAGCAAGATAATCAAGGAGTTCACCCAAAACTCCTGGGCTACGTCTCCTAGTCCAACCTTCAGTGGTGACCTCTCTATTATGTCTTCAAGAGCAGAGTTTTACAAAAGTGAGCTCAATTTGAGTCTCAACACAACAGATATACAATAGCAAGAGTTTACTTGAATCCCTCAAGTCTCTCTGAGTACATAGACTCTCCGTCTCCTTCTCTATCTATGTTTCTCTCTGTCTTAGCACTGCTTGCCTCTACCTCTGTCATTCAGTGGCTTTTAAGCCAATTGACACTTGTCTATTCGTTTTCCCTCTCGGGCTCTCTAGTTTCCAGCCTCTGTCCATTCAAATCCCCTCTGAGCATTAACCAGTCATGGTATAACGTCTTCAGGTATGGTGGCCACCTGTTATGAAATGGAAGGGACCATTGGCACCTTTGAAATCCAAACAATAGTCATTCTCTATTTACACAGAGAAATACACAAAAACATGGGAAAATCTGCCAAAATACCATTTATCGACTTGAAATATCATTAATTTTGCCCTATAATCCTTTTGGATCCATCTTTAGGGAGCTATGGAAATTTTACCATAGATCTATGTGATCGTTGTTCCAATGGTTACTATTGATTTCGAGTGGCTTATGCACCTGGATATTACCCACTCGAAAAGGCGGATTTCTCTCTCTGGCGCCTAGCCACGTGTCGACCAGTGTATGGGCTCGGGCGGATCCTGGCCGATACCACTTACTGCCTATGTCATACCCGAAATCCCACTCATTACGGAACTCAAAATATATATCGATGCATGTATAAACCCTTTCAGGTCTGTTTTATCGCTCCATTCGCATTTCCTTTGGTTTTCGTTTATTTAATGAAAATATGAATTTACATAGGAAAACTCTATTTTAGGAAACTCAAAATATATTAAATTTCATCCATAACCCAATTGGATCGGGCTTTATCGCAAGTTGCATGTATATTGGCCCCGCTCCTTTATATCGCTACGATGCGATATTGCGATGTGATATATCGCAATCGCATATCGCATAGTCCCCGGGCCTTTGGTAAGCGCTCCTTTGTATTTTACTGACACGATATTGCGAGTTAACCTGGGCTGTCTATCTGCACACTTGATCGACAGTCCTCGTTGACCTGCGATGATGGTTGTCGTAACTTTCACATGGTAGCCTCTGATAGCCTCCGTTTGTCACCTCCGATTGTGATATGTTGATCGGATCTGGACCGTTGATCAACATATCACAATCATAGAACAAGCATATGTTATCCTCCTCAAGCTTGACAAAAATAAAGAGGTACTGGTCAGCAATGACTGGGGAAAATTGGGAAGAAAACTTGGAAAAGCTTTATTAGTAGCAAGTCACTCTTGAACATGACACTTTCCTTCCACATCCAAGCCGGGTTGGGTTGTTCTGTTCACTGGTCATCACCATTGGTTCGTCACACCATCCATCTTTAGGGTTAATGCTACCAATCCATTGTCAGTGTCACCGATATGTTCAAGAGAATTCATTTAGACAATTCACATGTGTCTCACCCACTGCAATACATTCATGCTCCATCCTTTCATGACCGCAACCCTAAACCTTGTATCGTCAGATCGTTTTCACCTCCAAAATCATTTTCTTCATTCTGTGTCGTAGATGTGGGATTCATTAAGGCCCTCCTACGACGGGTCACTTCTTGTTGACATCAACTCATTATCCAAGAAGTTGACCTAGGAACAACCCTTTCAGTACTTTGAAGCTTGTATACCTCAATGGCAAGTTTCTCACTTTCGGCGACAGGTTTACATTAATGGCCTTCGACAAAGAGATTTTGCGTGGTGTTCGACACCAAGTCCTTTTTGACACCACGTGAATTGTACTGTAGTACCTTGAGGGTCATTGTCATTATTGGTGATTCCTCTCGCGCCTGTTAACAGCTTACATCATTGGCTGGTAATCAAGCGATGTCTTTCCATGTTCGACTCCAGAACATTTTTCACATGGATCGATTTGTACTCCAAGTGAAGATTGAACAAGTTTTGAAGACCCCGGATCTAGTTTCATCCATCCAAGCTGCGATATATTCAGGAATATAAATACATCAAATGTACATCATTGCCGAACAGATGATCATCCAAATCAAAGGATGATGAGTCCGAATCATCAGTCTGCCACACAGACGATTGTCTGTCCTATGTACATGAAAATGAATTTATAAAGTTGAGCATGCGAATGCCTGCCTCAGCTAGATCATGAAAAAATGTTGTCAAAATAATGTATTGTATTGTATCTTATTACAGGTCACCTCCCATCTCGGAAAAACTTCAGATCCTCATAGTAAAGCATTTCACCGAACATCAGAAAGATTAACGACCTCATGTTTTAGGGGGCAACTGTTATAGACATTTTTGGGCACTTAAACCCCAATCATAAATGTCCATAAACTGAGGGCTCCTAAGTCCCTAAAGTGTTGCTTCACTGCCTAAAGTAACAAGGTCAGCTGATTACATCATCTCCCAGAAGTTCTCCACTAAAAACTGCTCAGAAATGGTCAAAACTAGACCATACTGAATACCCAATGCAGAGGGTGCGATGCATATCACCTTCCCAATGTAAAGGGTGTGATGCATAATGAATGGCCCCTCTGTAGGGTGTGATGGTCAGCAATGGACAAATGGCAGGGACAATTTGCGAGGTGGAAGATCATGGAATCTTCCAGAAGCTTCCCCTCTGAAACTTGTGTCTCTGTTTTCGACCAGGGATGAGTAAGAGATCATCATTCTCCAAGTGGAATCAAGACTATCAGATAGAGGACACTAATAAAGACCCTAAAAGATGACTCACCCCCTACAATCATCTATATATGGATCCCTCATCACGGAGATCCAGAGGCTGGAATCTTGTATCTTGTAGAGAAGTGTTGTTGGTTTTCTAGTGTAACTTCATAGTGTTGGGTGATCTAAGCTTTACTTGAGGTGAAGAAGGGCTTTCTTGATGGAGGATGATGCTGGGTCAGAACATATGGTTGTAATCCTCTTGCTATTTTTGATCTTAATAAATCTATTCAAGTTTTCCTCCATATTCTTGTATGTTTCATTATATATGCATTTGTATGGTTAACACATATCTGGTCCTGTGTTATTTATGAATATAGATCTATGTTCTTCGATAGTAGTGTGTTGCTTTGATTCCACAGGTGCTCTTTGAAGCTGGGCAGATGAAGAAGAAGCTGCAAAGGTCTATCAGGAAGGAGAGGAATCGAACAAGGAAACCAAGCACAAGACTAAGTTTGGTCAAATCCAATTTGGAAATTACCAATACCCATAGGGTATACCTCAAGGAACTATCCAAAAACCCCTGCAGCAACAAGGGCAGCCGTTATGGCAACAAGGGCAACCTTTGCAGTAGCAAGGGAAACCTTTGCAGTAGCAAGGGAAACCTTAGCAGTAGTGTCAACAACTTTTTCAACATGTTGACGATGTTGGAACCACCAACGTCTCAGGGGATAACCCCGGTAAGAAGTCCCAACTAGACCTCAAATCCTTTGGTGTAGGAGTCCCAGTAGTGGGTTGTATGGTATTGTCTTGATTGCAATTGTGCGTAGAGGCAAGTAGGATGTCCTTGTTGGTAGCAAGGGTGTGACATGTGCAGCAAGCCAAGGAAGGTGCATGAATGGTTCTAACACATGGAAGGTGGGGTGAGTGCACCCATTGGAAACATGTGGAAACACGTAGCTTGGAAGGGAACACATGAACAAAGATGCATCACGAACTAGAAGGCAGGCAAACCAACAATCCAAGGTGATGGTTAAACCAACATCACATTTTTGTAAGATTCATACATACATATACATAAAGAGTTTATACATACATGCATAAGCAAACAAATACATATATCATTAGAGTAAACAAGTTAACTGAAATACAATAGCAACATATGCATGAAACATGATGGATCTGTTATATTAAGAAGTGAAAGTTCCAACATATAGTACAACCATGACCAACCACTAGTCCCGATAACATAATGTTACAGTCACTTCCGCCTGCTCCTCCAAAGAGATGTACTTGCTCTGCATTATGGAGAAGCCAAGGCTCATTGCAATACTCTCCAAGCTTTCTCTAAGATACTCCTATTGGAAGCTTGGCTAACCAAAAACCTCTACAATGAGTCATGAGGTTCTATAAATAGAAAAGGGTGGGGTAAACCTTGACATTCTCCTTTGTGACTCTTCACCTACCCTCATGACTGTTACATTCAACTATCGACACTTGGTCTTTCACTTTTACAAGATGTTACATAACAATCTACACATGTACCCATGTGAGACAAAATAGGCTTGAACAAGCCATGCAAGCTATCACTGAGACTCAAATAGTTGTGGGAAGACCAAATCTTAGGCATCATCATGATGATCGATGGTAGCGAACTGATACCAATCTTGGTCATCCGTGGTGGTATCCGCGCACTCAAAGGTGACATCTTGTTGAAAGCGAATGCTTGCCTCCGTTGCATCTGGGTACACTGATATGGCTCCTCTATATAACTCATCTGATAGCATGCACATCATCTTCTTGAGTGCAGTTGTACCAACAACACATTAATGCATAGTTTTTGTGTTGATCTCCAAGTGTGTGTGTTATACAAAAATATCGTCACCTTGATTATTTGCAGTCATTATAGGTCTATCACCACCTATACCAGCCTCCTAAGCAAGTCTCAGACCTCAGCTCTTCAAAACAAGCTTTGGAAATGAGAGAAAGACATCAAAAAGCAATGTAACTCTGGTTCCGCAATTTCTCTCACTTTTTCCTGCGGGCCCGCACCTTTTTTTCAGAGTACCTACGTACTTATACACTCTGTATGTAAAGGGGAGGGTGCTTACCCCTGTGAAAGTCAAAAGGCGCAATTTTTATCTTAAAAAACTCACTTTGGGTTAATTCTA
>APFE030933099.1:0-14790 GCA_000404065.3 Pinus taeda
AAAAACTGTGCTCAATCCCCGCACCCTGAATTGCACTCTCTCCAATTGCCACCAAAAACCAAAAATTTTAAATCAACCCTCTTTATCAATTTACTAGCCTAATATCTTTGTTCCTAATTGGTCAGCTTATCATATTGAAAGATCTAACGAATCTGACCCGAGAGAGCCTTCTCATACCTCGTAGGGCTAGCTACGAGGTGAAATGGTTTGATGTAGCCTTGAGAGTTTGTCTATCTCAGCCTAGGTGAATTCCAAGCGCTAACACCTTGGATACAAAACTTGGGAAAAATGTGGCCATTCTGACCACCCCAACTATAGATACCATATTATCTTCCTTAAATAGATATAGAAAATGATTCACCCCATTTTAGCCAGGTCTCTAAAATTTTACAACTTCGAACCATTAGGTCCTTGCAATTCCCAACTAGTATTTACACTTTTGCAATGGTTTGCAAAGTCGTGAATTTTTTGTATTATCATCTCCTTTTCTTGGACATAGAGCTCTACTCTTGAGTCTCCAAAACAACTTCCTTCCTTTCCAGCAAGGATCATTTCTTTTCTTTCCATTTCACAATGATTTGAATTCAGTGCTAAAAGCTTCATTTAAATAAATCCATTAATTTAGATTCTTGTAAACGACTTCTCAATTTCTTGCAGTTGCATTCAAAATTGACTTAATTAGCTAAAAATTATTATTTAGTGACTGAAATTAAAGCCAAAATTGAAATAACATAGGCAATAGTCAGCGAATTGATAACAGAGTTCACCTATATGGACTACATCTTCAGTTCCGCCTCAGTTGACAAACTGATCCATTCAAAAGGATGTAAAGTACATCAATTCATCTCTTTACATCAGTGAATAGTAGTGTTAACCAGTGTTGTTAAAAGCGCGATTAAATCGCGTTTTTTTCAAAAAATTGCGAGTTTTTCCCTAGGCCGATTTAATCGCGCTTTTTATAGGAAAAAAGCGGGATAAAAAATTTTTGCCGCTTTTTTCAAAAAAGCGCGCTTTTTTCGAAAAAAAGCCCGCTTTTTTGGGAAAATAGCTCGGGCTGGCAAGGCAGCGCGATTTTTAATGAAAAATTGAAAAAAAATGAAAAAAATGAATATTTTTGTACCAAACGATTTTTTCCCGCTTTTTCCCCGATTTTTCCGCTTTTTTCCGCTTCATTCCCCACGCCGATTTAATCCCGCTCGCGCTTTTAACAACATTGGTGTTAACAATATCGCCGAGATATCGTTGATATTCGCAAATATTGCGATATTTTCGGGGAGACGAGATATCGCCGAGGAAATATTGCGATATTTCTACATTTGCTATGATTTTCATGCCCATGAGCAAATGCAAGGGTTTTCTCCATATTTGGACAACAAACTCCATTTTTTTAAACTTTCAAACGCACCCTCTTATTGTCATTTATGGTTTTTCATTGAATTCACATTGCAAATAACATAGCAAAAAAATAATCTTGTAAAATGAGATGGTTATTACTTATTAATTCCATTTTTTTTTTTGGTACCCTAGGTTTGAGTTAGCTCACTACAAAATTCAAATATGGCAAAAGCCTTGGACCCATTTTGGGATTATGGGGAGCCTAATGGTGGGACAAATCGGGCATATCTTACATGCGAATTGTGTGGGACCAGGAAGACAGGAGGGGTTACATGATTGAAATACCATTTGGCTAGACTCACTGGACATGATGTTGGGATTTGTACAGTTTCTAGTCCGGAGCTTATACAAAAAGCTCTTGAGGCAATTGATGAAAAAGACAAAAAGAAAGAAGAGACAGAAAGAAACAAGGGTGGACGTGCAGGTAGATCGTTTAGGATATCTTTTCCTGATTTTGATGTTGAGGGCAGTGGGAGGGGCTCCACAGTATCACTTGTTACTGCTAGTGTGAGGTCATCATTTTTTGTTCCATGAACAGGACATGGATCACAACCTGGCATAAATTCACTTGTTAAAAAAAAGGAGAAGCAAGAAGCAGATAGAGTCATGGGGAGGTGTCTTTTCTGGAGCAACTTACCTCTCAACATCACCAAAACCAATCCATTTTGGCAGCGAATGTGTGATGCTATTGTTGTTGTGGGCCCAGGGTACAAAAGTGCTACATATGATGAGTTGTGGAGGCCAATTCTTCAAGTAGAAAAGCAAGAAATCAACTCTAGATTGGCAGAGTTGAAAAAACATGGGAAGTTATTGGATGCACAATTATGTCTGATGGTTGGTCAGATAGGAAGGGTAGGACCCTTCTAAATTTCTGGTACATTGTCCTAAAGGTACCATGTTTATTAAATCAATGGATGCATCAGAACATATCAAAGATGCAACAACGATATGCGAGTTGTTAGATGGGTTCATTCGGGAGATTAGTGTGCAAAATGTGGTACAAGTCATAACAGACAATGCAGTCGATAAGATGCTTATGGAGAGGCATCACACATTGTTCTGGACTCCATGTGCAACACATTGTCTCGATTTGTTGCTTGAGGATATGGGGAAGCTCTCCTTCATCAAGGAGGTGGCTGATATGGCTAGGAGCATCCCCAAGTTTATTTATAACCATGCTTTTGTTCTTAGTCTCATGAGAAAGTTCACCAGAAACAAGGAGTTGTGGTGTCCCGTGATCACACATTTTGCCACAAACTTTATTACTCTTCAGTCTTTGCTTCGATATCAGTTCGAGTTGAAGCAAATGTTTGTGTCTGATGACTGGCATAATTGTAGATACAATAGGAGACAGGATGGGAAAGCCATTGCAAAAATGGTGTACTCTGAGACTTTTTGGCGTGGAGTAGAAGAAGCATGCTCAGCTAGTGAACCTATAGTAAAAGTTCTTAGATTGGTAGATGGGGAGAAGCCTTCAATGGCTTATTTGTATGAGGCCATGGATAGGGCCAAGGAGGCCATTTGTTCTTATTGTGCTGACAAGGGTTCTGCTAGCCTTGATAGGCATATGGTGTTATGGGATGTGATTGATAGTCGGTGGACAGGGATGCTTTATCGACCCATTCATGTAGCAACACTCTTCCTCAACCCCGCATTTTCATATAAATGCGGCTTTGATTTTGATGGTGAGGTGATGGAAGGGCTCCATTCTAATATTCATAAGATGGTACTTGATCCTGAGCTTCATAGCAAAATCAATCGCGAGATACAGTTTTATCAGGATTGTGTTGGCCTATTTGGCTTTGATGATGCTATTAGGGAAAGGACCCTCTCCATGCCACGTAAGTGACAAGTCATCACTCATTAGAAATTAGAATTTTCAATTTAGAATTCCCTTACTTATAATTCTATTTTTTTAAAATTCAATAATGTAACCTTTATTTGAAAGTTTAATTATGTTTTAAGCTTTTGAATATTTTATTTCTTTACTTTGTTGTAGATATTTGCTGGCGAAGCTATGGTGCAAGGGCACCAAATTTGCATAAATTGGCCATAAGAATCCTGAGTCAAACATGTAACTCTTCAGGTTGTGAGTGCAATTGGAGTGTATTTGAGAAAATACACGCAAAAAAGCGCAACAAGTATAACTTTGAGCTCCAACCTTCAATTAAGCAACTACACTTAATGTAATTTTTAATTTTTAATTTATGACCTTCAAGTGTCAAGAGTCAAGAGTCAAGACTCATTAGTTTTTTCGACTCTCTTACAGGTTGGCGTTCGCACACCTCAATGATTTAGTGTATGCGCATTACAACATCCGACTTCGAGTGAGGCAAATAGAAACACCAATGGATCCAGATGCCATTTCCTTAGACAATATTGATGTATTGTCTCAGTGGAGGGTGGAGTCTGAGGAGCCCATCTTGGAGGAGTCACTTTCATGGTTAGAGCCAGATGATCCATTAGAACAGGTGCAGCAAGAGGAGGAGGAGGAGGAGGACGCTGTGGGAGCATCAGCATCAACACCATTTGCTATAGATATAGGAGAGCACAACTCCATACCTAGCACTCATTATTTGACATTAGGTGCAGAGGCAGGGCCAGGGCCTTTTATTATTAGGGGCAGGCTTGGCAAACAACCCATCATGTTTTCCCGTAAAAGGGGAAGAGGGCAGTTATTTCAGATAGACAGCTGCTAGTTTTATTTGTTTTGCTACATATAACTCATGATGATGAGATACTTTTATATATGTGATGTTATTTTGTATTGGTTCTCCACATTTGAGTCCTTGATTGGACAATTATCAGGGATCAGCAGGATTTGGTATCGCCTTTGATGTATCATTTCTATTGGACATCATATACATAAGTGCTTTCTTCATATTTATGTGCCAATGTGTTTATTTCATGTTGTTATTGCTTTATATGTTTAAAAATCTGAAAAAAATGAATATATTGTGCATTTTTTATGTTTGCCGATATTTGCCGATATTGCCGATAAGATGTTTTTTGGACCCTCGCCAATATTTTGCCAATACCGATATTTTCAACACTGGTTAATAGCTTTCAATCTGCAAAAACTCAACTCCTGCACATGCAATGCAGAGGGAATAGATGAGTTTTCACTAGTCTACACAAAGCTTCACAATGGATTTGAAGGTTGGGATATGCAAAGAGAGCAAGAGAGTGGCCTTCCACACAAAAGTCTGTGATTTGCCCAAATCGGATTTGCAAGGTGGTTCTATACCCAACAATTCCATGAAGGAATTGGATGGATATGCCATGAACACTACAGAGGTAGCATGCAAAATGCTACAAGTCCCCTTAGTGGTCAAAGCACCAACTCCACAAGCAACAACGAGCTGCTATAAATAATGGCTTGAGGATCAAGCCAATCCATCACTTTTCCATTGCGCATTATTACCCTAGCTACATCATTGTGATGGCTGTTTGGCCAAATCCTTCACCTAGAGTTTCTATGAAATTATCTTATCTCCCCACCATAAGTGGTTGTCTCGTCTCCCTTATATCGTTTCCAAAGCACTGTCCTCCAGATGCAAATGCAAGCCAAGCTGTATACTGATTTTAGAATCGATCTAAGGTGCTGTAATCTGAGCAAAAGAAAACACAGATCATTGAGGCACATGGGTGACACGCGAAGCAATGTCTTGTTTGCTTGGTTGGCATGGATGCTTCCAAAGACCAAATGAACCTATTCTATGGCACTTTGTGATTGGATGGATTGGAGGATCCTTCTGGATCACAAACCCTCAATTTAGCCTCCTCATTTGAGAATCTTGCAGGGTCTTGGAAATATAGCTCCTCTAACTCGACTTACACACAAAATGAAACCCAAACCCTTACAGAGAGCAGAAACATGGTGAATCATTGCATAAATGCACTCATTGAATCTATAAATAACAGTGGCAGACCAAAATTCCATGACAAATCTGTTGCGTTTACAAACATGAGGGTCATTAGCTACATAGGAAGAATTTCCTACCTATAATGTAGATGGATGATGCAACAAAGACGACATATTGCAACAACCAGTCTCCACATTGTTGGTTTCCCCACAACTGCTATTCCAAACTGATGCAATTGCTGAGTGAGATGCATGGTAAGCCAAGAAAGACCATTGCAAAGATGCCCTTATTGGTCTCAGTTTCTGCAATAACCATTTTCCACAACTACCCTTCCAAACAACTGCTAATTGCTTATTGAGATAGATGACCTAAAAAAGAGGAAACAGAAAAAAGAGGGTTGAACATTGTTTGGGAGAGTACCCTATCAAAGAGAATGCAAGCACTGAACAGGGTCGAGGGTGAAGATAAGATACAGAAAGAGAGGAGAGTTGTTTAGAATATTCGAAGCTGTTGGTCCTTTGAGCAATATTCTCATGCCCTGGAACCTGGATCGAGGATCACTGGGTTGTAGGAAAAACAATATTTCGGTGCAAGCCAATCTACGGTTGGGTGGAGAAGCTTAGTCCCAGACATAGTTCCAATCAACTAAGTCTATAATCTCATAAGTATCTACCCCTTGACCTCTATTAAGAATCTCTGATATTTTAATGTACTATCTCCTAAATGTTTCAACAAGATTCATAAGCAAATGCTTCACTGGGTCTTCATAACTATCATACTATGGATAGGGATGTGGTGACTTCCATAATGTCGTTGTTGAGTTAACAAATATTGGAATACGTGTTGTTCATGTAGGCATTCTAACTCAAAATCTGAATACCTCTTTGAATCAGAGTTGGTTTACATGTATGAACGCTTGATTCGCCTTCAATGACAACAACCAGAGTCATTACTTTATTTTCCAATCTATCGATGTCACCAAATTCATCAACATCAAGTATTAACTCAGATATCTATGTTTCTTTATGGGGTGAATTGCGGTTAGTTTCGAGACACCAGGTGACAGTATTGTATAGTATTACCTATGTGCGTTCATTTCAACCTGTACATTGACACAGCCAACATTTATTCTTGGGCTTACGTAAACCTTCTAACTCTGCACTTCCTGGGGATACCTTTGGAGCATACAAAACGATAACCCAATATTCGGGTGCTAATATTATTGTTAAAACATAGTCTCAAATTTTGTAATGCATGCTAAAAATGGTTGGACAGTTGGCATGAATTCCTGATTGCAATCACTGTAAGGCCGTTGCTACAAGCATCCCACCTTTTGTTCTGAATTCACTAGATTTTGGGAGATGGTTAGTTTTAGTGAAATATGATTTTTCTCTTGATTTCCAAATTGTTGTTAAAATTGCTTGAAGTTGTTTGGGTAGGATTCCTGATAACATTACTCAGAAACAAAATTGTGGTGTTGTGTAACATGCAGTCTTTGATGATTTAATTATGTCATGAATTTTTCATTCGAGAGCTTACAGAAATCCTTTGTCAGGATAGACACAGTGATGAATTGTGTCCTTAATTTCTGAGGGTGTCCTCACAAGTTTATTATTTCGTTCCTTGGGCATTTGCAAATTGTTTTCCTATCTGCACTTCATTAAGGGTGCTACTATGTTGGGTATAGCCTCAACCATTTTCAACAATGGTTTAGAAGTTAGCGCGAATGCCATAAATTTTACTTTCTGTGTTTGTTTACATTTCATCTAGTGGTTTGGATTTGGTGAGAAGTGCTTGAGCTGAGCTTTTACTTTTCAAAACAGTTTCTGACATTTTATTTGAGCTTGAATTCTGGATGATTAGATTCTTCAATTTCTTCTTGTAAACACCAATCTGGCAAGCATTCCCTGTGGATCTCATAAGCCCTTCAATGGACCTCTCAAACTTCTTTCATGGAAAGAGATGAAGTGCCTTAGAGTGTTTCCGTGAAAATTGAGTGTTTAATCCTTTGCAATGCCTCTAAAACAATTGATAGAGGAAGGAGTCTTTTACAAATCATCATGATCCTTTACATATTGTTTATAAAAGGTTGAGTGCTTATCTTCATTTCTTTCCTAAACTGCAAGTGTTGAATATTCATCTTTATTTCTCAACATGGTATTAGAGCTCTCATGGCCTGTAAGGGCATGATAGCACCATGGTACATGTCCATGGAAGGTGAGGTGTCCCAACTCCTTCATAGTAGTCTAGGCAATAGTGCAAGATGATTGTGTTGAAATGATGGTGCTTGTATGAGCATGAAGTAAATGAAAAAGTTACTCTACACTCTTTTGAAGTCATAGTGGCAAAGAGAATGTTATATATATATCTCTTAATTTCTCATTGGTTTAAGATGAAAATGCTTTTTAATATATTTTGGAGAATTTGTCATCGTATGTTGAAAGTGTGCATATGGCACAAAAGAAGTTAATAATCTCTTGGTTGAGCTTTTCACAATGGTTGTTTTTCTTAATGAGGAAAGGAAAGCAGTGCTTCATATCAAGGGCTTTTGAAATTAATTAGAGTGTTTCATGTAGATCTAGATTTAGATCCTATATTTAAATGTATTTTCCTTCAAATTGATTCAATAACATTCTATCAAATGAGCTGGCTTTGTGACACGCTTCTGTGCTTGTACTTGGTTAGGTGGTCATATCTCAGAATGAGAAGAGAAAATTACAGATTTAATTCTCCTCACCTTTTTGCAATAGTGCAAAAGCACTTGATGCTGGTGTGTGTTGAGACTCTATAAAATGTTGTTTGTTTATGAAACATTCAGCTATAAATAGTACACCCAAATACATGTCTTTCTTTCCAATTGTCTGTAACATATTGCCTTCATAAGTTGCATTGTTAAGTAGTTGAACCTCAAATTTGACTTGATCTATAAACCCTTCCTTGCCACTTTCTTTGTGCTGATTAGGACGATATTTCAAATTCTATGCTGGTTTTTCTTCTCTTTCCTTATGGACAACTTTCATCTTCTCTTGTAGTTTCCTGCTATCTATTTGATCACCTTTAGTAAACATCTAGAATAAAGCCAGTGAAGCCATTGGGAGCTAGCTGATATAGTCTTCAAACAACTTGCTTCTAGACAGTACGGGAAAGATTGTTGTTGAGTATATCATTATTCTCGTTGATACACCTACTTTTTCGTGTGACCTACATGCTATTAGATAGAGGTATTACTCACTCTAGGGCCAAAGGTGTTGAACAAGCATGTAAGAGCGTCAATCATGCTAGTGTTATTTTTCAAGAATAATTTTACTTCAATTTGTTGATGTTTATTTTAGGGAAAAAATTTACTTCAATTCATGTTCTTGAAGTAAATAACTAGCTAATTGTTATTAAGGTGATGCACAGTTATTGGAAGTAATCGTGAATTTCATGTCTCCTTCAAAATGAATTCACTGAAGCTACTTTATATTGCAAAGACAATCAATGCAATATCCCCCATCCTTCCTTTTTTAGTTGAATGTTGAAATCATGAGAAAGATTTATTCTAAACACTAATCATTTTAAATCAAGAGTATATCTATCACCGTGAAGATGAGTGCAAGTTGTTTAGCTATAAGCTCAAGCCTCTCAAAGCTGGAAATAGTTAAATGTAGCAAATATTTTCTCCACATTGAGTGGAATCTTGGAAAGACGTGCTTCACCCTTTTGTTGTTGTATTCCACATGTAGATAATATATAGTAATAAGTATAGTAAAGAATCATACAAGAAAAGGCTTCAACATTTTTTACATGTTCAGGATCTAGTCTACTCAATTGTTAGATATAGTGTCAAGGAGTGGGTGAATTGAAGCTCTATAATACTCAAAAGTTGAACTAATGGAGAATTTTATTGGCATGGACTTAGAAATGTGACTTCCACAAAAGTGATTGTCTTTATTAAGGGTTGGGTGGTTTTGGGTGCCCTTGGGGAATTATAACCCAGTGTTACAAGATGGTAGTGGTAATTCAAATGCATCATAGTTGAATGTGGATCATCTTGAGAAGGCTTTGGCAACAATGGAAAGATTCTACAATGTGGGAAACATAATTCCCCATGGATCCCAAGAAGAAGAAAACTACGTTCTAGCAAGATTCAAACCTTACAGTTACAATTCTTGGTTCAACACCTCTAGGGTTCCGCAGGTAGGTGAGACTTCAAATAAAATTTGTGTACGGTATTCCTTCAATTTATTTGATCTATACCATTGTTCTCTATCTTTCGACTGCTCCTAAAGATGTGTGAAGGGTTCACTTGAAGTACAAAAAAAATCTCCATTGAAATCCAAATTAACACAAACAATATTCTCAATTGTAGAAATATGTATTTTAATATTCATTTCTATTCAATTAAAAATTGAGAACTATTGTGAAAGGTAAGAGTATTATTACTACAATGACCTTGGTCACTTTCAAAAGGAGCATAGGATAACGTTATGTTATCTACCAAAACAAAAGAGAATGGAAGAGGAGGAAGTTGTTAGTGAGAAACAATTTGTTTATATATAGCATTTGTCATGGTAGGTTGATCAATTACTTAAGTCAAAAAGGAAAGTATAGATAGGTTTCTCTAGTTATACATGATTTTGTGGTCTTTATTCTATAAGGGAACAAGTCAATCAAATCTTTCAGTGGTGTGCTCAAATGAGAGTTTTTACAATTTGGATTTGTGAGTTTGGGTTACTTTCCAACTATGGCTTTATCCAATCATGCAAAGGAGATAAAACTGAGTTGTAGAGAAGTTGAAGTTGGATTTTGTTTTGTAACTTTTGCAATAGCAATCTTTCAATGTATGCTAACTTGGAATGGCCTATAGGATTTGAATGCACTCTCCTCCTTATGAATATGTGATGCATACTAACGAGGTTTCAGGTACAAAGGTAACATGTAGAGTCCACTTGGAAAATATGACCATTGGTATGTATATTTGTTTTTCTATTCTTCATTTATGAACTAATAGTTGACTGTGTGTGGTAGCACATGGGAGAAGTAGAAGACTTGAAGGCTCAACTAAGGGAATTGGAAACTAAGCTCAAGGTCTACAAGGTAGAGATAAAGAAAATTGTGAGGCAATAGTAAGAACCAACATATTGGAACGAGGAATTGCAGGATGACTTGTAGGAATTGGCATGCCAGGTTCAACCCTTGGAGAACGGAAGCAATGGTGGCAAAAAAAGACCCTGTGAGACTGAGAAGGAAAGAATACCTATTTGGTGTTCGTCTTATGGGGAAGAGCACCTAAAACGAGACTATCTGCAGAAGCTAAAAAGGAAGGGAAACAAATTTTGTTATATATGTATATTCATGGTTGGTGGTTGACAATACCATGAGTGTTGGAGTCAGGACATGGAGTCAAATTTTGGACTACTTGTTGATTTTGTTATGTTATTCCTTTAAACTTTAAGTTTGTGATTAGTTGTTTAATGATTGTTGAATAAGCATGGACATGCTTTTTTATTGCAGTTCTTTTATGATTGTGATTATAGATTTTATCTTCCTTTTGTGATGTTGCTTTTATTGTTTCCTCATTCATTGCCTATTGATTTTTATAACTAACCATTAATTACATACTTGGGGGGTCTTGAAGTAAGTTGGTTGAGGTGGAAGGGAAGCCACTGATTCTCGAGAAAGGGGTAACACATGAATCACATACTGAATATGAACATGATAACAAGTACAATGAAAACATGATTGGTTGGAAAAATTGATGCATGACAACAATGTGACAACTAAGTAGGATGGTTGAGTCCATGGAAATGGTGGACAATAAAATGGAGCTCTCTTAAACCTAAACTTATTGCACATGTGCTTATGCATTAAATACATGATTATGTTGTTGCATATATATATGAAATTGCCGATTTTGTCTAACAGGGTTGTATGGGGCCATTTGAATGGAAATATGACCACCCATGGATAGCACATATTGATGAAAAAGAAGGAATTCCTATTGATTTATGAGAACATGACACTTACATTTTACCCATGCAAAGATTGTGAACGGGGAACAACAAAAGAGGTAGTATGGCCTGGACAGTGTGGTATTTGGATTCTATTTTAGAATGTGTAATGTGTTGAGTGATGTGTATATGTGCATGTATTGTACATGTGTATATGTATATGTTATATTGTGCCATGTGTATGTGTATTGTGTTATGTGTGTGTGATATTGTGTTTTGTGTATGTTATGTCGTGTGACTTGTTTGGGATAGGCAGGTATGGGATTGTCTGGGCCTGTGTGCCATTTATTGCTCCTGGGTGCAGGTGGAATAGCCCATAGATTCCCAATATTTTTGTCGAGAGAAGACTACTTGGTTTGGTAGTGCCCGTAGTCACGAATGGGCTTATATATATGATCATCATTGGGTGGAGGTATAAGCCTCTTGAATCCCTTGGCGATTTTGGGTGGAGGTGAGCCTCTGGATTCAGTAGTTGCTTTGGCAACCGATCCAGCATGACTATGGGGTGGGTACTAATTAAAATTGGAAACTAGGGCAAAATTCTACCTTGGACAACTCATTTGATGGAGATGATGATTGCATTGAATTCCTCTTTTCGAGAGGTCCAAGATTGATATAAAGATCATTTGATTCAGACAAACCGAAGTGTGATTTTGAATTTATGACCACAGTTGTGCAAATTGTTCAGGTTGACCTCAACTTAATAGAGGCACAAGAAACCCAATGGATGTGTCTCTTCACCCACAATGAAGTTTTGTAAATATAAGAGACCTCACACCTCATTTGGACATCCATCACTCACACAGTCTTCTCTCTCTCTTCATCAGATTGGTTCGTATAGCTTGGGAAACCTCTCTCTCTCTCTCACATGTGTGTCACAGAGGACGATTTTCTGGGTAGAAAATTACAGGCCAAATTTCAAACTTTAGGACCAGCACTGATTGAGGAGATTTTGACCTGTTTTGCCTGCGGTTTTGAGGGCAAAATTTCGATTTCTTTAGATTGCATTGATTGACACAGAAATCAAGGATTTTGGAGTTTTGTTAATCAAGGTTATCATTGATGTCAATATGGCATTCTTGGGATGGAAATATTCTTGTGATGTATATTACGATGATGTCCTTGCCCATGATGACAAGTCCCTCTTGTTTGATAAGGATACCAATAATGAAGATGTCAAGTTATCAATGATGCCATTATGATGTCAAGCCACTAAGATGTTTTGTCCTAGATGCTTGAACTAACCATGAAGACACCATAACCTCATGTGTCCTTGTTCTTGATGAAGAAGCCCTATGAATCATGATGATGTTCTTACTCTTCATGAAGAAGTCTAGAACCTAAATGATGTCCTTACCCTTGATATTGAAGGACTATACATGAATGACCACACTTGATTTTGTTATATGTGATAGCACTTGATGAAGGTCTTGATGACACAGACAATGATTGGAGACATGACATGAAGGACTTGGAAATCACTTAATGGCAAGACATGACATGAAGGACTTGGAAATCTCCTATTGGAAAATAAATAAATGTTGCGCTATGGTTAGTGACATATCACTGCACTATTATTAGGTACATGATGCTACACTATCATGATGACATGAATGCTAAATACATTATCATGATGGTAGATACACTATCATGGTGACATGGGTGACTTACATGATGACAAAGCACTTGGGGACACACTAATAACCTCTTGGTGTCCTAATCATCAAGCCCTAATGATCTATTGTTGCCCTAATCATTTTCTGCACTAAATATTCCAAACAGTCATAAAGAAAATTAATTTTTGACATCTTGAAGACATCATTTCATTATGACTCCTTAATTATCTTGTAGAGGACTCTTTCCTCTTTCTAATGAGCCTTCACTTGCCTCCTAACTCCTAGTAGTCTAAGAGAAATTAGTTTTTTAAGTTAATATATCCTATTTTTTAAAGCTAGTCGACATACACTCAGACTGTCATGTCGACCTCCCTCCATAAGACATGTCCATTCATCTTAACGTCAAACCAGTGTTAATATGAGTTCAGACACCTCATTTTAGCACTCAATTTCGGTGAAGAGCATCTGAAAAACAAAGAATAGCGAAGAGAGGAGATCTTAAGCGTTGTTGTTTAGCTTATTCCTTCTCAAAGTCAGACAACAAATTATTTTGGCAACCATCTGTGGTAATAAAGACCTTGGACCTACAGAAATCTCTTCAAATCTGTGTGGCTTGGAATTGCATAACTGTGGAGGATTGTTTAAGGGTGAAGAGGCCTAGTATAAGGCCCTCTCTTCTAGCCGCAAAAGCAACATTACGTGAAGTAGTGTGAACTATGCAGAAATTCGAATTATAGTGTTGTCACAAAAATTGTAGATTGTTTTTGTGGAGATTCTGGAGCTGTTGTATGGTGGTGCAGCTATAGGAAAGAAGGCCATGCCGCTACAACCTATTAGGACTGTTGAAATTGACCTCGACACTGAAATCCTTGTGGGCTATCTTTGAATCTTTTCTTGAAGACACCATGAAGGATTCTTTGAAGTGTTGTGGAGACTTGAGCTGAAGATATTTGGGACAGTCATCTTGAGCATACTTGAAGGCTAATATGAAGACTAATCTATGGTGAAACTAAAGTTGAAGAAGGAAGTCCTGAAGCAACCTCTTGAAGAAAGCTAAAGCAATTTGATCTTGAAGAGTATCTTGGGACAATCTATTATAGACACCTTATTGGGACAGTTCTCAAAAGATTTGATGTGTAGAACTATTAAGAAGTAGCTCTTGAAGCCTTACTTGAGACAAACTTGTATCTTGACTTGTTGATTGTAGAAGACACCTTGTTGAAACAGTCTTGCTGGAGAGTAGATTTGAAGTCTTGTAGAACCAATATTGAAAAATTGAATAGTGAAGAATCTTGGAAAACATCTTGGAGTACCTTGAAGACATATTGAATATTTGTGGAGATCATTAGAGACCATGATGTCATCATGAGGTGACTTGGAGAATTTGGTTGGGTATGATGAAGAGCAGTGGTGACACTTTCTAAGAGAACAAGGTTGTCATTGATGAGGTAACGTGGAGACCAAAGTGAAGACTAAGCAAAGATTGACAGGGCTCGTCGAAGATGACATTGGGAGCCGTGAAGTATAACCATATACATATTGACAAAGTGAAGCTGAGGGTTGGAGCCTCGAAAAGACAAGGTTGGTGCCCTGGAGGATAGGGTTGGAGCCCTAGAGGATCAGAGTCCTCAAGAAACCAAGTTGGAGCCTAAATCAGATATAAGGTTGAAGCCCTTGAGGTTGGTGCCTCAAAATTGATAAGGTTGGAACCTTGGAAGTCCAAGTCGGTGCTTGGCAAATACAGGTTGGAGCCTGGGAGATTGAAGATCGGTGTCTTCATCTAGGCTTGGAGCCCTACATATATTGTACTTGATTTATTGAACAAATTAATAAAATCATTTATTCTTATTGTTCATTTTGTGTTCTAAATATAAGTGATCTAACTGGTAAAAGTAACAATTGAAAAGGAATACTGATTCA
>APFE030933099.1:15641-33261 GCA_000404065.3 Pinus taeda
GTATCAGAGCTAGTACCTTCACTCAAAGCCTAACAACTTGAAGGTTGATCATTAGAACAGAAATGGCGAAGCCAAGGAAGAAAGTCTTCAATCCTTCTAAATATGTGTCTCCCTCAACTACCGAAATTGAAGTCAATCAATTTGTGAAGGCTCCATTGTTCAAAGTAAACTTTGATATATGGGAGGCAAGAGTGAGGAATTTCTTAAAGACTTAAGGCATTGAAGTCTGGAAATCGGTGATTGCTGATAGCATGATGGATAGAGAGTCCAAGGAACATAATACAAGAGCAATGAAAGCAATCTTGAATGGGCTACCTGATTCTATGAAGGCCAATTCTGAAAAATGTTTGTCAGCAAAAGGCATATGGGATAAACTTCATGATCTTCACTCAAAAGGAGCGTTGACAATGATATCTAATCAAGAAAATGATGGAAAACAAGAAGGAAATCCATAGCCCATTAAGGAAGATGAAGATAGGAGTGATAACATCAAGGCTACAGAAGACCTAGAAGATGAAGAGAATGAAGAAGATTTTGAAGAAGATCTCCTCACTAAACTTATGGTTGCCATAGAAGAGATTAACAATTTGAAAAACGAAAATAAGGAACTTAAGAAGAACGCGCAAGTTGGTGCCCAAGACAAGACGAGGAAGGAAGTTGACCTTGTCAAGCTTCAAGTACAAGAAAGAGATGAGGAGCTCGCCAAGATTAAGGAAGAATTTCATCAAAACAAGAGAAAGCCTCATGAAGAAGTCATATCCATGACAAATCAATTGGATAAGGCAAAGAAACAGGAAGATACCTTGTCAAGCCACCTTGAACAAAGGCGCAAGAGCTTGAACAAACTTGAAGCAGAGATTGGTTAATACAAGGAAGATGTCTCCTCCCTTAGATCTCAACTAGAAGAAGCAAGGAAACAAGCACAAGGAGCTGAGAAGATGATGGAAGTTGATGAAGCAGAAAAGGAGAGAAACACCATGATATGCCAACTAGAAGAAAAGGATGATGACATCACCAAGTTAAAATCAAAAACCAATTCTCTTAAGGCCCAAGCATGTGAAGCAACCAAGATGAAGGAAGAAATGGAGATCATTCTATCAAAGAAGGATGAAGAATGCAAGAAAATGAAGGAAGAAATTGTCTTTCTTAAAAAGGAAGTTGACTAGTTGAATAAGAACTTGAAAAGTTTTCAAACCCTAGATGACATCCTAAGTCATCAAAGGTCTCCCCTCGATAAATCAGGTCTTGGCTATGCGGGTGAATCCTCAAGCAAGAATGATGCAAACCCTAATGCTTCAAACAATAAGGATGTGAGGAAACCTGGAAGAAATGTTGATGCTCCCAGTTCCAACAAAGGCAAGGAGAAGAGTCAAGACAACTATGGAAGAAGCCCTCCTCCAAGAAGAAATGTAGATGGTGTCAAGGATGCAAGAAGCAATGGTTATCATCAAAGGATCCGAAGGCAAAAAGGCTTCAAAAGTACATCAAGAAAACTTTCTTCTCCCAGGTACCAAAGTATATTTCTTGGTTATTGCTATTCTTGTACAAACTTTGGGCACATGGCAAAAGATTGTAGGGCATATCACAAAGATAATTATAATGGTCCTCGTCAATCTATGAGAAGCAATTTTGCAAGAAGAAGCCATGATTTTTTATACATGAATAATATAGAGTGTTTAAGTGTCATAACATTGGACATATGGCACATGATTGTAACTTGACTTGGGCTCCTACACAAGCTAGAACCATGCAAGAGAAGAAAGTTACACAAGTATGGAGAAGGAAGCAAATGCAATCCAAAAATCTCTTGAACTCTCTAGCCAACAACACGTGTTGTTGACCTGATCTTTGATAATCTAAGTATTTGATGGGGAGACTCCGCCAAAAAGGAGACCAAGCATACTGTTAGGGGGAGCTTGTGATCATTCATGCAGAAGCTATCTGTGAAAGGGAGCTATGAAACCTTTGATGAGTCACATATGAACAATCTTTAAAGATCATCTCCATTGAAGAACATGATTCTTTATGGAACATTGTTGAAGATGTCTTCCACTTGATCACAAGGATGTAATCTTTCTTGTCTAGAGCAAAAAGAAGAGCTAATGAAGGTTATGCAGGCATGGGGAGTCGGTTGATCATCTATCTCATCCAGCTCCATGAAGGCATGCAAAGGCTTAGGGGGAGCAAGTTCATTGAAGCAAGAGCACCATGACAACAAGAGCAACATATCTATCATTGAGAACTATCATTGATGAAGAAAAGAAGAAAATACGATGGAGCAACATGTCAAGAAGCAACTTAATAGGGGGAGTACTTGGGCACTCTATTTGCCATTGATGTCAAAGGGGGAGAGAATGTTGAAGGGAAAAAATGTTGCCATCAATGACAAGGGGGAGATTGTTAATCAAGGTTGTCATTGATGTCAATATGGCATTCTTGGGATGGCAAATATTCTTGTGATGCATATTATGATGATGTCCTTGCTCGTGATGACAAGTCCCTCTTGTTTGATAAGGATACCAATAATGAAGATGTCAAGTTATTAATGATGTCATTATGATGTCAAGCCACTAAGAAGATGTCTTGTCCTAGATGCTTGAACTAACTATGAAGACACCATAACCTCATGTATCCTTGTTCTTGATGAAGAAGCCCTATAAATCATGATGATGTTCTTACTCTTGATGAAGAAGCCTAGAACCCGGTTGATGTCCTTACCCTTGATATTGATGGACTATATGTGAATGACCACACTTGATTATGTCATACGTGATAGCACTTGATGAAGGTCTTGGTGACATGGACAATGATTGGAGACGTGACATGAAGGACTTGGAAATCTCCTAATGGCAAATCAATAAATGTTGCACTATGGTTGGTGACATATCACTACACTATTATTAGATACATGATGCTACACTATCATGATGACATGAATGCTAAATGCACTATCATGATGATGTCCTTGCTCATGATGACAAGTCCCTCATGTTTGATAAGGATACCAATAATGAAGATGTCAAGTTATTAATGATGCCATTATGATGTCAAGCCACTAAGACTATGTCTTATCCTAGATGCTTGAACTAACTATGAAGACACCATAACCTCATGTATCCTTGTTCTTGATGGTTCTTGATGAAGAAGCCCTATAAATCATGATGATGTTCTTACTCTTGATGAAGAAGCCTAGAACCCGGATGATGTCCTTACCCTTGATATTGAAGGACTATACATGAATGACCACACTTGATTATGCCATACATGACAACACTTTATGAAGGTCTTGATGACATGGACAATGATTGGAGACACGACATGAAGGACTTGGAAATCTCCTAATGGCAAAATAATAAATGTTGCACTATGGTTGGTGACATATCACTGCACTATTATTGGATACATGATGCTACACTATCATGATGACATGATTGCTAAATAAATTATCATGATGGAAGATACATTATCATGGTGACATGGATGACTTACATGATCACAAAGCACTTGGGGACACACTAATAACCTCTTGTTGTCCTAATCATCAAGCCCTAATGACCTATTGCTGTCCTAATCACTTTCTGCACTAAAAATTTCAAACAACCATAAAGAAAATTATCTTTTAACATCTTGAAGACATCATTTCATTATGACTCCTTGACTATCTTGTAGAGGACTCTTTCCTCTTTCTAATGAGCCCTCACTTGCCTCCTAACTCCTAGTAGTCTAAGAGAAATAATTTTTTTAAGTTAATATATCTTATTTTTTAAAGCTAGCCGACCTACACTCAATTTGTCATGTCAGCCTCCCTCCATAAGACATGTTCATTCATCTTAACGTCAAACCAGTATTAATATGAGTTCAAACACCTCGTTTTAGCACTCAATTTCGGTGAAGAGCATTTGAAAAACACAGAATAGTGAAGAGAGAAGGACTTAAGAGTTGTTGCTTAGGTTATTCCTTCTCAAAGTCGGACAACAAATTATTTTGGCAGCCATCTATGGTAATAAAGACCTCGAACCTACAAAAATCTCTTTAGAAGTGATTTCTAGCCATAAGGAGATTTTCAAATGCACCCGCTGCTGCAAAAACAAAGTACAAGAAAGGTGAGGTCAAAGCTAAGAAAATTATTGTAGATTCCATTCACAAGCCTTTGGTTGCCTATATTCCTAAAGATGATCACAGGTATACCCAAATTCAACATAGATCGTGAAGGTGTTTGTCAAGGTTGTGTAGCTGGAAAACGTACAAGGGGACTGTTCCCTTCAAATGAAAGTCAAACTACCGATATTCTTCAATTGGCCCATTTTGATCTATCAAATATGTTCCCTGTAACATCTTTAGGAGGATACTTGTACTATGCAATTTTTGTGGATGACTTCTTTCGCAAAACATGGATTTATTTATTGAAGAAGGACGAAGTGTTCAAATGGTTCCACTCTTCCAAAGCCTTGGTCGAGAATCAAATAGGGAAAAACATCAAAATATTAAGCACTGATAATAGAACCAAATATGAGTCAAATGAATTCAATGACTATTGTAGAGAAGCTAGCAGTAAGAGGAGACCACTACTGCATATACTCTTGAGCAAAATGGAGTTGTCGAAAGGAAGAACCGAACAATCATAGAAACTACCTGTGTTATGCTTCATGACCAAGGGTTACCAATGTTCTTATGGGGAGAAGTTGCCAACACCGTTGTATATGTTCAAAATAGGTGCTAGCATCAAGCATTGGACTTCAAGACAACTGAAGAAGTTTTCACCGGTTAGAAACCTGATGTTTCTCATTTTAGAATTTTTTGTTGTCCCATATATTTTCATGTGCTGAAAGAGAAATGAAACAAGCTAGATGCATCTGGGAAGAAAGGAACGTTTGTAGGCTTTAATGAAACTTCAAAGGCATATAGAATCTACGTGACTGGTAAAAGAGAAGTGGAAAAAAGTCATGATGTCACCTTCAATGAAGATTCTTCCCTTGGGAAAATCAGGGATCTTCTTATCCATAGGAAGGACAATGATGATGATACATGAAAGAAGGATGAATCTCCTACAAATGATCTAATGCCCGATGTTGAAGGCTCGATGGATTCCATTGATCCACCTCTTGGTGAGCTCTCTACCTTAAGGAACAGACCTTTGTGGCTCAAAGATACTCTTGAAGACACGGAAAGACATGTTGCACCAACGAGCACATTTCGTGAAAGCAAGAAGTCGAACAAGTACCAAGGGTACTTAGCTACTATGAGTACCATTGTTTAATCTGAGCCATGTACGTTCGAAGAAGCTGTGAAGCACCAAATTTGGAAGGATGTGATGAATGAGGAATATGAATCGATCATGAAGAATGATGTCTAAGATGTGGTTCCTAGACCCAATGACAAGTTAATGGTCACTTCAAAATGGATTTACAAAATCAAACATGGAGTTGATGGGAGTGTTGAAAAGTTCAGGGCCAGGTTCATTGCTCGAGGCTTCTCTTAAAAGGAAGTAGTGGAGTATGATGAGATATTTGCACCGGTTGCTCGATACACCACTATCTGATCCATCAATTCTCTTGCTGCCTCTCAAGGATGGACCCTGCACCAAATGGATGTCAAAAATGCTTTCTTGCATGGCTCACTTAAGGAAGAAATCGATGTAGAGAAACCTAAGGGGTTCAAAGTTCAAGACCGAAAGACACATGTATGCAGGTTGAAGAAATCCCTTTATGGGTTGAAGCAAGCCCCTAGAGCTTGGTATGAGAGGATTGGTAGCTATCTTATGAGGCTGGGTTTTACAAGGAGTGAAGTTGACCCGAACCTATACTTCAAGGTTGAAAAGGATAGGTCTTTCATTCTGGTTCTTTATGTGGATGATTTTTTTTACAGGTGTAGGCCCTCTCATTTATCAATGCAAGAAGGAGTTGGCTTTTGAATGCAAGATGGCTTTTGAATGCAAGATGGACCTAGGTTTGATGCACTACTTCCTAGGCTTGGAAATCTGGCAAAAGCTAGGTTATATTTTCCTTTCTCAAGGAAAATACATTGTGAAGCTACTCGAGAGATGTGGGATGGTGAAATGCAGGTAGGTGTCTACTCCGATGTAACTCAACTTCAAGAAGATATGTGGACGTGTTGTTGGCCCGCATTGGCAAATTCTTTCGAGTATCGACAACTTGTAGGGGCCCTGATGTTCTTAGTAAACTCGCGTCCGGACATATGCTTCGTTGTAAATACATTGAGTCAATTTATGGTCGAGCCTCATCACATACATTGGATTGATGCCAAGAATCTCTTGAGATATCTCCATGGCACAATCAACTATGGATTGTCGGGAATTTGAGGCTACATTGATATATTGATGTTGACTGGCCTGGCAGTGTGTTGGATTTTAAGAGCATGTCTAGGCGTTGCCTCTCTTTGGGGTCCGCTTCTATATCTTGGATGAGCAAGAAGCATAAATTGGTTGTTTTAAACACCGCCGAGGTCGAATACATTGTTGCTAGTATGGCCTATTGTGAAGTTGTTTAGTTGAGAAAGCTCTTCAGTGAGCTATTTGAGCACATGTTGGATACCATTGTGATCTTCAATGACAACCAAAGTGGGATTCGCCTTTCAGAGAATCTCATGTTCCATGACCGCTTCAAGCACATTGATATCAAGTACCACTTTATCTGGGATATGGTACAACGAGGAGCAATAAGGCTCCATCACATCAAGATGGATGAGTAGATCGTAGACATTCTCACGAAGCCCTTAGGGAAGGTCAAATTCTTAGCCTTTCGTGAGAGACTTGGAGTCATGGAAAGACCCTCCTATGAGGGTCCCACATGAGTTGGACACCAAGCTCTAGGAGCTCTTAGGGGCTTGGGGTACTTCTTAGAGCTATGAGTGACCATAGGGTCAGTGGTTCACCTTCCCTTATGATCGCAGACACATGTATGTAGGGTGAGTGGTTCAGCTTCTCCTACGATTGACATATACATAGGATGAGTGGTTCACCTTCTCTTATGGCATATGAGCAAAATGAGTGGTTCACCTTCTCTTGTCGATGCCCCAACAAACATCCTACCCATGGAGTCTGGGACTCATGTGAAGTACCTCTCATCTGGCCAATGAGTTAGAAAAAGTGGTTAGGGACCATAACACTACCAATGAGCACATTGTGTACCGTCACACTCCCTATGATTAGGATGCATGGTGTTCAACAACTTGACCTGGGATCATTTGAGGTTCTACCTTTGGACTGAATTTTGTTAGTGGAGAGTGGTAAGGTCTTGTGACTCACTCTCGATAAATTCTTCTTCATTATTACTTCATGGTTCAACAGAGAAGAGCAGAGTAGAGCATAGATGACAGAGATGATACATGACGACAGGATGGCATGATGATGACAAATGGATTGGCAGGTATAATTCTCCCTAGTTGTGAGGGAGTGTTAAAATTGGAAACTAGGGCCAAATTCCACCTTGGGACAACTCATTTGATGGAGATGATGATTGCATTAAATTCCTCTTTTCGAGAAGTCCAAGATTGATATAAAGATCATCTCATTCGGACAAGCAGAAATGTGATTTTGAATTTATGACCATACATGTGCAAATTGATCAGGTCGACCTCAACTTAATCTAGGCTCAAGAAGCCTAATGGTTGTCTCTTCACCCACAACGAAGTGTATAAATAGAAGATACCTCACACCTCATTTGGACATCCATCACTAGCGTTCTTCTCTCTCTCTTCATTAGATTGGTTCATATAGCTTGGGCAACCTCTCTTTCTCTCACATGTGTGGCATGGAGGACAATTTTATGTGCAGAAAATTACAGGCCGAATTTCAGACTTCAGGACCAGCGTTGGTCGAGGATATTTTGACCTGTTTTGACTGCAGTTTTGAGGGTAGAATTTTGGTTTATGTAGGCTGCACTGAGTCGCATAGAAATAGAGGATTTTGGAGTTGTTTGACCTGTGTTGACCACAACCCTGTTTGACTGCAGAGCTAACTGTAGGTTGACGGAGTTTGACCAGAATTTTTGTGACTTTTTTGGGTTGACTTTGACCGCTTCTAGAGGCTGAATTTAACTGCCTTTGTCTGAGCTTCAAAGGAGGTGTTTTACTACTATTATGATTAAAGTTGACTCTTTGGTTAGAGTTGAAGTTTGGCTGCTGAATTTTACAGGGCTGATTTGACTTTGTATTGGGCTAGTTGATTTAACTTTTGTACTCTCTCTCTGCAAAATTATTGAATAATAATAAGAATATTTGATCAAAGAGTTTTCCTCACATTGGGATTTTTCCTTGGCATCCGCCAAATCTAGTGTCCTCTTGTCTTGGCTTGTCTTCTGCATGTTTTATGTTCTATCTGCATTTACTGTCAATGTGATTAATGGTTAATGTGATTGCTACTGGAAATAATTGGAAATTGTTATTGGGTTGCTAAAGAAACATTGAATTAAATTGTGTTAAGCATGTAACATACCATTGTTATCTAAAATTAACAATACCTGGGCAGTTAGCCTGGAGGGTACCTGAAGCCCTGAACTAGCATGATTGTTGAGTTGATAACTTGAAAAATACTCTAGAGGGTACCTAGAGCCTTGGCGCAGCCACTTTGGGTTGTAACTTTGGGCGTGGAGGACATGTTATCGTTTGGGTGCTTACCACGATAGGAAATCGACCCCATGTGTGTACGAGAAAAGAAGAATCCATCGAATCAAGATAAGTACCAATGATTTATTGATCTTCTGAATCTTTAAATTATGAACATGATTTAGCACTCTGATTTATGGATTTTTGAGCTAACTAGATTATATGTTTTAGCTTATGATGGTTTTTTTTAAAATAACCTGACTCTGTTGTAGGAATTATGGAAATTTTATAGTTCATTGCAAGGATAAACTTCTAATAAGGTATAATTTACATTCATTACATTTTTCTTTATGATGAGTCTCATGGGATCTATGTGTCTATGGTACAGAAATATACATGAGACTGCTTAATTCAGATGAACAAAGTTTGCCACAAAATGGAACAACAACAGTGTGCAAAAGCCAAAGATTTCATGAACATGGCCATTATAAGACACTAGCACCAATGGTGCCAACTAATTTCCATAAGCATGTTATGATTGGTCTGATAGTAATGAGGTACGGGTATGCCTTGGTTTTGAGACCCTTCCAATGCGAGGAAACCTTGCCAAGGAATTTAACACCCGAGGGACTAAGAAGCAGAGAACGAGATGTGTGAGACTGGAAGGTGAATCACTGCACTGAAGGGGGCTGACCGGATTCCCCGAGGGACTGGGAAGCAGAGAAGGGAAGGCCATATAATAAATTTGTTTTTGGTCATTAGCATAACGAGTTGGAATCATAAGCACATTGGAGGTGTGCCTGGAAACAATGAGCCAATAATTGCTCATTGAAGGAACAAGGAGAACAAGGATAACAACATTAGACAGTGGAGGCAGGAAGCACTCGAGAGAAAGAAGTTGATCCAAGTTGGATTGAATTTATTAAGCACCAAAAGGCTACAAAAAGGGGGCTATTGGAAAATGGTTGAATTTATAAAATGATAATTACTAAGTGGATGAGTAAACCACGATGCAAATAACATGTGATGTAAAAGTTGAAATGAGTTGTACATATGAAGCTCCATATCAACTATGTTTGATCCTTTTAAATAGTTATTCTTGTTGTATATCGTCATTGAAAACTGAGGACAATGTTCCCCCAAGGGGAATGGGTTTGTAATAGCCTTGACTACATTTCCCACTTAATTTAAGCATTGTGAATTGTTTGAGTTAGGGACATGGGTTCCAAGGCTGAGGAGGATTTCCCTTGGGGCATATTTTGGGTTTTTACTATAGCCATGAAGACTAACACATGGCAAGCAAAGGGGCATTATGGTGGTTGGTTGGATAGGGAAACAAAAAAGTCAAACAACGATGACAAGGCCAACTAAATAAGTAAATAAAATAAAAATATGGAACAAAATGGACAAATGGGCAGCATTGGATTGGCTCGCTAGTTTTGGGCAAAACTGGAAAAAACAACGACAAAAAGTGGAATGGGAGCTACTACAAGACAGGCTTGACTAGTTGTGAGGAAGGGGAAGAAATAATAAAAAAAGGGGTTGAACGATGTTGGGAAGAGTACCATGTCGAAGAGAATGTAGGCATTGAACAAGGTCGGGGGTGAAGATTTGATACAAAAAAATAGGAGAGTTGTGCAACATCTCTAAAGCTCTTGGTCCTTTGAGAAGTCTCCTCACGCCCTAGAACCTGGCTCGGGGGTGACTGGGCTGCAAGAAAGATAAAATTTCAATGAAGGATAGTCTATAATTGGGCGAAGAAGCTTAGTCCCAGACTTAGTTGAAGTGTACAATTCGGTAAGTATCTACCCCTTGACCTCTATTATGATCTCTGAGATTTTAATGTATTGTCTTTGAAATGTTTTAGCAAGATTCATATGCAATGCTTCACTAGGTCTTCATAACTATCATATTGTTGATAGGAATGCGATGAATTCTATAATATAATTATTGATTTAACAAATATTTGAATGTGTATGTGTATGAACCCTTGATTCACCTTTAATGACAACAACCAGTGATTCATAAATTGTCGTGGATATTTCACTGGATAATTCATTGAACAAATTTGATAATAATATATTAAAACACTGATTTTTTACACTATTATAGTTTTATTAAAATTCTAAATTTGTAGATTTAACTGTAATTATTGCATGCATGCGAATAAAAATTATACAAAAAAGTAGAGAATGGAAAAATAAGCTCTCACAAACACACACACATAAGATACAAGATATGCTCTCTGGGAAACCCTTTCAGTTGAAAAACTCTGTTGGAAGCTTAGGTCATTTCGCTATCTTTCTCTATCTGGAAATATGGCTACAAGTACAAAGAAGTAATGCTTGTGGCCCATGGGCTGCTACAGTGCACAAATCATTTATGTGTGTTCTACCTCCTATCTCTTCTGGCTATCTTTGCTCAACTATGGAACAAAATGTTCTCAAAAGAATGGAATGCCTCTTCCTCCAAGTGGCTTGGTTCTGCAACTCCATTTTTTTCGAGATTGTATGGGACTATCAGTTCCCTCTTAATCCCAAACTCACAGAAAGATATGATTTCCTTGGATGTATATTCTCCTTCATTACTAGATTTTAATATCTTGATTCTTCTTTTTATAAGGTTCTCTACTTCAACTTTGAATTTTTGAAATTTGGTAAATACTCCATCCTTGGATTTCATCAAGTAAACCCAAGTTTTTCTTGAATGATCATATATAAATGTGACATAATATAGATAACCTTCGAGTGATTTAGGAGTCATAGGACCACACAAATCGAAATGAATAAGATCCAAGGTTTCTTTTGACCATGAAGCACCGCTTCCAAATGATCTCTTGGTGTTCTTATCCAATGCACATCCCTTGCATACTCCTTTGTGATCTTCTTTCAGTTCGGGGATTCCATCTACTATTAAAATTATAGTTGGAAAGATTTTGAAATGGAGATGACCAAATTTTCTATTCCAGAGTTCACATGGGTTGATTTCAATGTGAACCAAAGCTAGAGCAAGAGGAGATATCAATTTGTAAAGTCTTCCTTCATGAATGCCAATTACTCTAGCATTTTCTATGCTTGAGTTCTTATTCCATACTACAACTTTTCCATCAATGAAAGTCACTCTATCACCTTTATATTCTAGAATGGAAATGGAGAGTAAGTTCTTATGCAAACCTGGAACAAATAGGATCTCGTTGAAATGAATATTGCCTCCATTCTCTAGCTCTATTTAGGTTGATCCAATTTGTCTTACATAATAGCTCTTATTACCTCCAAGTTCTACGAGTAAGAATATTTTTCTTTTGATAATGTCTTTAGTTGCTTGTGATGACCAATCATGTGTCTTGATACTCCACTATTGATCACCCAAATGTTCTCATCTTGAAATGTGCTAGTGAGTGCCGAGAAGAGTCCTTCATCCTTTGTCTTGGTCACTTCCTTCTTTGGAGTAAATAGAAGATTCCATGTTTTCTTGATATGGCTTGCAACCTTTGAACACTTATTGAGAAGCTTCTTCAATGTAGTAGAGATCTTAATGATGCCCTTAGCCAACCTTAGCACTGATACCATGTTGAGAAATCTATAGGGCAATGATTAGAGTGATTTCTTTTTGCTTGATATTTGTTTTTGATGTCTTTTTACTAGCTTCATTACTTATTATTATGTTTGTATGTCATCAAATAGTTACTAAAACAAGAAGAACAAGAACACTGAATGTAGGTTGCAAACAAGGGCCAAAACCTCTCCACTTGAGAGGTAAACCCACAAATATCTTCTCTTATAGATTCTTTAATTGATGAATTCCAATACCTTTAGACTAATACTAATACCCTCCAATACCAAGTCCAACCATTCCATTTAGGCCTCCATTGTAGACCTAAAATTTTCGGCCTTCTTGCAGTTGTTGCTGCAACACGTGTGAGATTTGTTTAGCCTCCCAAGGTTTCCTTAGACTTTCCCTTGGCTTTCTCTGACTTTTGGAGCTTGAGGATTGCTTCTTGTGACCTTCTTTCCTTCCTTTCTCCAAGATCGAATTTGTAGAGGAAAACCCTAGATCTACTGCGGAAACCCTAGCCTTCCATTGCACATGTGAGAGAGAAATAGCTCAAAGCCAAGTCTTCCTCGTCCTCTTCTTTCTTCATTGCCTTCTTCTTCTTCTTCCTTTGCTTGAATGAGAGAGAGAATGTATGTGCTCCAAGGAGGTCGAGTTTCATCCTTTATATAGGATACTCAAAGGTGGACGTGGCTCCTCAAATTAGGCCAACTCGCCAGCTGCCAAGCCGACTTGATCATGGAGGGTATTTTGATACTTTTAAGGACAACAATAATTTTCTTTACAACTTACAATGTGCCCGAAGGGGCCTTCAACTTATGACAATGACTCTTTTGACTGCTTGACCTAGGACAAAGCCTAGAAGCATTCAATGGGTGCTTGACCTATAAAATAAAAGACCTTGAGCATGAAACCCATGCTTCCAAAAATAATAATAATTCTTTCATTTTACAATTTACAAGAATCAAAAGTACATTTCATATTTATGAAGACCGAACTTACACATTTTTCAACAACTCCCCCTACGTCAACCTCGTCATCAACTTGGGTTTTCTAGCTTACCCGTAGCCTTACTCTGGATCTTCTTGGATTACCCTCAAACATATAAACTTCAAGTGGCTTTTGCTTGCCACATCACATTAAGTGTTTTTTGGCTTACCACAAACATACATTACATCAAGTGGTTTCAAATGACCACAAACCTTCCTCTTTCATAACAAGAGGTTATTGAGCACCACTTTCTCTCTCATGACAAGTGGTTATTAAGCACCATTTCCTCTTCAATGAGGGTATATTTGCCTCATCGGGAATTACATGAACTCACGTACATTCAATTTAATTTTTAATCCTTGCCCATTTATCACATTCCTTTTCATATCAAACACAAACATTTCCTTTCCATAAATACATTATTCGAGAACTAGTGAATTGGTTAGGGATGTTGCTTTTCATGGTTTCACTACATTTGCATCGCAATCTTGAACACACGGTATTGTTATTTACCTTGTTTCACGTCATTCTTTTTTGTTTGTTTCTTCCTTTTTCTTCTTTTTTTTGCTTCTCATGTCTTCCCTTTTTACCGCTTTTTTTTCATTGCTTCATTTTTTTTACCTTCAAATTCAAGGGTCCATATTTTCTATCATCATCTTCATTCACCCTGCATCATCTCATGGGGTTTGTGTCTCTTTTATTCTCTCTTCATCTTGCTAGCTTCAATCATGAAGTCTTGTTCTCTTCTCTTCATCTTTCTTTATCGATCATAATTCTTCTTTGAATCTTCCATTATACTTGCATAAAACTGCTTTTGTAGGAGGATGTCTCCATCCATTAAGACACTTGCAATTACATGCTTACAAAATATGTTTATTGTTGGGCTGCACATAAACCAACAAAATACTTATAATCTTGGCATGGAAAACTTAATTGACGGGCCAATTCCATGATTTACACCTAGGTGTCAGGTACCACCAAACATTTCCTAGACTTTAAACTTGACTCGACTGTAACTTTACTTTACTTTAACTCCAGCATCGGATAACACTAATCAAACACCCTAAATTTGACCATAATATTCTTCTTATCTTCATAAAAGTTTACAAATTTAATTTCTCATGTTAAAATGATCCATCTCAACATAAATCATTGTTCAACACTTAAATGACAGTGACACTTTTAAAACTTAACTTAACTATGTACCTCATAATTTGAATTTCGCCTTAGTTCACTTTTTCTCAACAAAAGCTTCCTTACCTACCGATGACTTTTAAACTTTACCCATGTGAGTTAAATCCTTAAAATATGAACTCGAAGTCTTTCCTAACCCCATGAATCTTTGGACTTTACAAAGGAATGAGGCTTTCATATAAATTTTCTGGACTCAACGCATTATTAATCCACATTTTTTATTATTATTTTAGTTTTAAATAAAACTACTTTCAAAATAAACTCCAGACCTTTATTTGAGCCGCTTCCAAAAATTTCGACTACTTTATTCTCCTCAAGTCAACCTTTTCATTTGTTTTTTTCACAGATTTCATGCTGCAAATTTCTCGTGGTTTTGCTTGCCACTGCTACCTGCTTTTTGATATATACCTTTTACCTTTCATCTCTCAACCTTCCTTTTTCCTCTTTATTCATGTAATTCTTTGGAAGAAAGAACAGACCACACATCCTCAGTTTTTTTCGTTGATGTCTCATTCGACTTCCTCACAATTGAACACCAACTTTGGATTGTTCTGAGTGTCTCAACACCAGTACACTAAAATTACGTATGGTACTCACACTGAACCCATGTTTAATTTAGAAAATTGTTAATTCTTGATTCAAAAAATTGTTTGAACTTTAGAGCCCTTGACCAAGTCCATGTTAGGATATTCCGACACATAGGAAATAGTTTAAGTATAACTTGGTCTAGTGTAGAGTTAGGTAAAGTGTGTTTCTTTACTATGTACTTTTGTAACTTACAATCCAACGGTCACAATATGTAGTGATCCGACGGTTCATTCTCTCCTCACCACCTCTGCTATGGGATCTGAAGCCATTCACCTGAGGCCTGGACCCACTGTCATATGCGTGACTTAGACCAACTCAGGGATCTGGTGTAGTTGCGTTGTATCCATTGTAGTGGCAGCATCTACTAAACCTCTCTGCCGCAGCATCCAATGCAGCCTGAGGAATCACCATCACCACTGCATTTGGCTCCCAAGTTGGCCAACGTTCCATCGCTGCTTTGTGAAGCCATCCTCACGCGTTCGCTGACTCTCTAAGGCGCATGACACTTCCCGGAAGAAAGCTGCTAGACCTTTGCTAGCCAGTGTGCCTGCGTTGAACTGTGTATATTCCAGGAGCTGCGTTGAAGTGTGTTTATTCCTGGAGCTGCGTTGAACTGTGGTAATATTCCAATTGCTTCGGCAGAGAGGGTGCTTCCACACAAGAATGAAGAACAGTAGTGCAGCATAACATGATATTGGTATCTGAGATTGCCCAAGATGGTGCTGGTGGCGACGACAATGATGGTGGAGGCAATGGTATGAGATTGCCCGAGAGCCTTGGTATCACTGAAAAGAAAAGAAAAAAAGGTGTTGAGCATGATAATATATTGGAAAGAAACAATTTTGCTCGAGATTTTTTTTCCTTATTTTATTAGTCATTGTGGGTTTATGAAATACAATATACTGATAATGGTGCAATGAGCGGTTCTTTTTTGTCGAGGGCATGAATGCTTAATGAATCGTATGAAATAAGGTTGAAAATACAAATGGTGATATTCTATATGGATAGAATATAGTTTTTCTCTTTGTATATTAAATCAATTTCTTACAAGGAAGAATAAGGTTGTATTATTTTGAAGCACATTTTTGCCAGCAGAAGTATTTTTTTATAGTATACAGATTTTACAGTACACAAATTTTTTTTGCTAGCAGAAGTGTTTTTTTTCTTCAGATTTTACAATGCATTCAATCATATACATTGTGGGAATAGTTCTCACTGGTAAGGAGAACTATCATGAATGGTCCCGGATGATAAAACACACCCTCTTTACGAAGACAAAGAGCCAGAACAGTCTACCTCAGACAAAGAGTTCGCCATTTGGGAAAATAAAAACAGCAAAGCCTATGCATTAATTGCAGCATCTGTAAGTGAAGAGGTGAGTTGCCATATTTTGCCATTTTCATACTTTCGAAGCCTTACAAAAGCTGAAAGAACTCTATGACTCACATTCTGCACTTGAAGTTGTTCAACTCATGATTAAACTCCACTCTTGAATTGCAAATAATGATCCTCTTGTTCTTGCATCCGAAGTAAAATCTATAATGCATGATATCAAAGCCACTAAGGTTGAATTGGATATTCCTCTTATCGCTTTTCTCAAGGCACTTTATCCTACGTATTCCAATTATCTTGAGTCATTACAAGCAAATGGAAATCTCAAAGATATTACCTTTGACTTTCTTGTGAAAAAAATTGCTGAAAGAGAGAAAGATTTTGGAAAGAAGACAACCCCTGAATCTTCTGAAGAGGTTGTGTGCCTTGCTCATAAAGAAAAGAATCTTGCCCAAGATTCTTCGAGAGGGAGAGGTGGTCGGAGAAGAAGAGAAAGATATTTTAGAGGCAGGGGGGGCTGACACTCTCAAGGAGAAAAGTCATATTTGCACCGCATACGCTGCAAAAAGAATGGATCACATGATGCCTCTACATGCAGGCTACCTTGGGACAAAATTGAGCAGCAAAAAAACCAACAAAAAGGTAAAACTAATGACACAGACAAAGGTAAAGCACCTGAATCCACTCATTATGTTGTGGCACAATGTAATATCAGAGTAAATGAAGATTTATTTAATGCTTCACTTGTTTCTTGGAAAAATGATTGGTTGCTTGATTTAGGAGCAACTTTCCACATGACTCATAGAAAATATGTTTTTGAAGAATTTACTGACAATGTTGATGGAGCAGTATACTTTGGAGGCCAATCAAAAATCAAGCCATCAGGGCTTAGCACAATCATGCTTAAATTACCTGGTCTTCTAGACTTTCT
This sequence comes from Pinus taeda, assembly GCA_000404065.3. Lineage (NCBI taxonomy): Eukaryota > Viridiplantae > Streptophyta > Pinopsida > Pinales > Pinaceae > Pinus > Pinus taeda. Next base: position 32,791 of record APFE030933099.1, read on the forward strand.
TCTGCATCATGTTCTATATCTCCCACAGCTAAAGAGAAACCTGTTGTCCTTGGTCCAGATCTGCCAGCAAGGTCACTCCATTCATATGTTTGATGGTAAGCTTGAGGTGAATAGAAGAAGAAAGGTTTCTCAAGCTGCAAGGTACTTCTGCTCATGCACAACATTTCTCATACAATTCTCATTATGAAGAAGGTACATTTCCGTCAAGTTTATTATGGCATGCTAGATTTGGACATTTGAACTATGACAACCTCTGCTTGTTGAAAAAAAATGGTGTTGCAGGTTTGCCTACAATTCTTAGGAAACTTAAGCAATGTGATGCTTATATTCTAGGAAAGCGTAGCAAACGGTCTTTTCATGATTCACATTCAAGAGCACATAGAAAACTTGAACTCATTCATTCATATTTATGTGGTCCAATGCATGTTCCTTCTACAAATGGAAATAAATATATGATGACATTTATTGATG
>APFE030933099.1:33929-86256 GCA_000404065.3 Pinus taeda
ATGGGCTACCATCTGGACACTCTTTTCCCTAGCAACTTAGAACAGTTGGAAAGTCCATCAAATGGATGTAAAAATTGCTTTCTTGAATGGAGATCTAAAAGAGAATTTTTTATGTCCCAGCCTGAAGGATTTGCTATGAAAGGAAATGAACATAAAGTATGCAAACTTGTGAAATCCTTGTATGGCCTCAAACAAGCACCGGGAGCCTAGTATGAAAAACTAACTGAGCATCTTCTGAAACTCAATTTCAAACGTTATGATCTTAATGATGCAACTTTATTTGTTAAGAAAGTTGGAAAAATAGTTGTATATCTTGTGGTATATGTAGATGATCTTTTGATGGCAGGGAACAATGAAAGCTACATTGCATCCATAAAGAAGGAATTGAAGAAAGATTTTGAAATCACTGATTTGGGCTATGTTCATTACTATCTTGGTATTGAAGTAACTCAACATCTGAAATCCATATTCCTTTCTCAAAAGAAGTACATTGGAGATCTGTTGAACAATTTTGGCATGACAGAATGCAATGCTCTTACTACTCCAATGGAACAAAACTTAAAGCTCACATCCATTGAAGGAAAAGAATTTGAGGATGCAACAAAGTATAGATAGCTTGTAGGAAGTCTCAACTAGCTAACTACTACCAGACCAGACATTTCATTTGTTGTTGGAATCCTCTCCAGGTTTATGCAAAAGCCTTGTGAGGGACATTGGTCTACTGCAACAAGAGTTCTAAGGTACTTGAAGGGAACTCAAGACTTTGGAATCAAGTATACACAGGTGGACGACTTCAACTTGATTGGATACTCTGATTCAAACTTCAATGGAGACAAAGAAACTGGGGTATCTACTTCAGGTTACGCTATGAGTCTTGGATCAGGAGCTGTCTCCTGGAGATCAAGCAAACAATAAGTTCCAGCAGATTCCACAACAGAGGCAGAATATGTGGCAGCAGCTGAGGCAACAAAAGAAATTGTGTGGCTCAGGAAAATTCTTGAAGATTTGCAAGTAAAACAAGTACAATCGACTCCATTCATGATTGAAAATACCTCGGCAATAAAATTGGCCAAGAACCCAAAGTTCCATGATCAAATGAAGCACATCAATACTAAATATCCTCTGATTCGACATCATGTTGAGGCCAAAACAATCCATCTCCACCATTGTTCCACTAATGAGCAAATTGCAGACATCTTCACCAAAGCGCTTGAAAGAGAAAAGCTTGAAAGGTTCAGAACGATGCTTGGACTCACCAACATCCCTTCAGATTAAGGGGGAGGAATGTTAACACCTAATCATCAGGATTGGGCGAATAACTGAAATTGAAGTAAATAAATAATAGAGAATATGAATAGTCATTGGGAGATGAAATGAACAGTCTCCCCCTCATGTATATAATAAAGACCAATCTGAATGAAAATGAATGAATTGTTTTTGAAGAGTTACTCCTTGGCTTGACAGGTATTACCGACACTTGATCCATGGCTTGACACCCGATTGGTCCATGATCTCTTTTAAAAAGCATGGAGGGTCATTTGTAGGGTAACCGTTCATGAGAGAAGCTTATGTAAATTTTCATTCTTTTATTAATAAATTGCCTGAAGTGGCCGCGTTGGCTCAGGCCGTGGACTGTTCCCTCTTTGAGGGTTTTAACCACGTAAACAATACTGGTGTATTGATCTGTGATCTGTTTGTGAACGATGTCCTTTGGTGTTCTGTTTGAAGAACTTACCCTGTAAATTCCTACAGATTAAAACTCATAACTTTATATCATAACTCAAACTTGTAATTTATTTTAGTAGTTTTCATGTCTGTGATAACATTTTTTATGTTTACTAATGTTGATTTCTTACTATTTTATCATATAATTCATTATATATATATAGTATATATATATATATATCACGAATCTAATGGTGAACCTCATCAAAACATTTGACCTCAATCGTTGAGGAATCTCGAACATTCTAATTAAACTGTAATTTTAATCTTTGTGTTTTCAGTCCGTATAACATTTTTATGTTTACTATTTGATTTCTTACTATTCTATCCTATACTTCATTATATATATAAATATACTTGAATTTAATAGTAAACTCATCAAACATTTGACCTCAAAGAACTCTAATCATTGAGGAATCTCAAACCATGTAACATTATTTTTTGTGTTTTGAAATAAAAAGATATACATATCAACTTTTACAATAACTCTTAATTTTTTTTTTGTTTTTTTTGTAATATAGGAATTTGAAACTTGATAATTAATATACATAATACTTCATAATAAGAAAATCGAGCAATTAAAATACCGTAACTATACATATAATGATAGTAGTTGCAATAGCCAACACCGGTCTAGATGCGTCTTCATGACATATGTACAACATGGGAACAAACTCCAATGGAATGGAATTGGTTTTCATACCTTCCATCCAATAGATCTTTCCCTCCGACAATGTTCAATATCCTCCTCTTAGGTCAATTTATGGAAATATATGACGGGCAGTGTAGTGATCCAAGCCAAAAAGCTTGAGATTTTAATCTTCAAAATTCTGTCAATTGGTGCTAAGCTTTTGCTAAGTATGTACTATTTTGAATTTCCCTTTTCTTTGACCTGTCCGCGTTTGTATTCAGTGGCTTAACACCTTTCTTATACTCGGTGACGTGATGAATCAATTATGCTTACTCCTTACTGGCAGACACCCTTTCTCTAAGGGTTCTTATACCTTCTATTAGATGGTTTTGTCCACGCAAACAACGGTTACAAATCTCTGAAAACTTTCTTCATTTATTGATAGACTCTCTGTCCAAAGCAATCAATTTTTCCGACCTCCTTCTGTTGCGTATTAGATTTTGCTCATCGAGGATAGAACCATACCGTAGGCAGGGTATGTATGCCATGTTTTGTTTTCGGGAGACCAGAGATCGCGAGATTGAATCCCTGGGCCTAAGATTTGGTTCAAATTTTCGCACTCAACAACATTTTCTACGTCTCAGATCCTCTACAGCGCTTTCACCGTCAATACAACTTTGCAGCTATTTGTTGGCACACTTACGAAGTTGTTCTGGACCAGATTTGGCTTGACCTTGAAAGAACTCGAAGATGAGATCTTTTATCATGTTGTTGATATGCATATGTCCACCTTAGAACTCATAACCTTGCTTGAGGAACAAACTTCAATTGTGGGATGGATGACAATGTATATTACTTCTCAATGTGCTTAGGTCCTCCATCACATCTCTCCACCTGCCTTGTTCTTATTCCTACGATCTATGACTTTGTTTCTCAAATTTGTCTCTTTGAAGGATGAATCTTCCTCACAACACATCTTTCCCAACTCCACATTGGTGATTGGTGGTAGCATAGGGTTCACATGGTGGTCTTTAACAAATGGTGACTCAATGGCAACTCACTAGTTATCATTTCTCAACAATTTCGAGCATGATAAACTTTGGCTATGATACCAGTTGTTTGCTATAATAGCTATTTAAGAAGCATGGACACATAAATTAATACTGAAGAATTCTTGAAAAGAAAAAGATATTAAATAAACATATTATCATGTGTGTTTGTATTGTATAATTGGTCACTATATGTAATGATGGTGATGATGATGAATACATCATATTTGAGGGGAAAAAAATTATTGCACCACCATAATTATATCATCAAATATTTCCATGAATCTCTTAATAAATCTTCATCCTTATTTTCACTCATTTCTCCTTATCTCTTGTTACATTCATCATAACATAATTTCTATGCTTGGTCTACCTCATTCCATTCTTCATAACATAATTTAGATATGAAATATTATTCACAAGTAGGAGTTATGTATTCATAGAGTTAAAGGCAATAATGAAAATTTTAGATTATTGTGCACACATAATAAATGATAATAGATGCACAAAGATGTCATCAAATGTTACAATAGATTAGGGGATCCCACTAGGCTAGTAGCATTGAGTAACCAAGAGTATTTCCTTCTTTTGAAAAAATGATAATAGATATCATGCAACAAATAATGTACTAATAATACATAATAATAAGAGAAGCACTATAAATAATACATTATTATTATTTTCCTTGGAAAATACATCCCTAAGAAACCCTTGGGCACTTCCCTCATTATGAGGATGGTACCTAGTGTAAATTGGACTATGTAAACAATTATACATTGGCCATTGGGGATATTATGTGAAACTCACATATACAAAGGCAATTAGCTTAAGGATTGTTATACACCAAAAACTAGGTAACACATAGGAGAAAATATTTCTTCTCATTTGATAGCTAGCTAGCCAATAGCCTTGTGATGGTCTTTAGATAGACTTATGTCAAAGCTCTCACCCTATTGCTTTAGTGAATGCACTCTCACATCTAGCATTCTTCTTGAAGGAAGGTGGGTCATCTATTAGTAGGTACTTTAACCATTTTAGCAATCATGTTCTTTCATTTAATTTTAAGGGAATATTGATATGAATCTCTGGAAAAGAAATGAAAGAGTGAGAGCTCTCAACAAGACACAAAAACAACTCATATAAAAAAATTGAAATTTGCCTCCATTTTCTCTATTTGTTGAGGTAGACATGCCGCCACAGTTAATAATTCAAAGACTTTAGCTTGTCAAGAGGTGAACTGAGATGAAAATTTGCTATTGAAATGAAAGAAAGCTAATTGAATGTCCTCAATTCACTACAAGCTCCTCCATTGAACTTGATGCAGAGCTTCATAGGGGATACATTGGTATGAGTGTTTGTGGCCCTCCATGTTGTTGAGAGGCTTGGATAACTGTGCAACTTTGGGACCATCAAAATTTCCAACAAATTTCTAAACTAGCAGCCTCCAAAAAAGAAGTAAGACATATAACCTAATACCACTTGCAAAACCCCAAGCCTATAGAAAAGATAAGATGGAACCAAGCTACATATCCCTTTCTAGAATATGAAGCGATGAAAACTAGAGGATGATTATGAAACTAGTGGTATCAGACTCCAATATACTAACAAAAGTCAAATTCACCTTCAACATAGAGCTCCATCATGTTGTGCTTAGTTACAAATCCACCACTTTGCATAAAGAAGTGTGAGAGAGGTACAAAGCAAGGAGCTATGGTAAATACCTATCCATGATCCTTTGCATTGCTTTTCCATTGATTAAATTGACATGAAATTTATAATGTTTGGGAGACTTACATTAATGGGAGGTATGATTTCAAAGGGACCACATATTTGGACTCGACATCCCTTCTTTAAATGATGCCCCTTCATTTTCCTTAGCATTTACTATGTGGTTGAAAGCCCTCGACAGCTAATAAAATTTTATATTGGAATATTCTTGCCACCTTTCGAGCTCTTTGAATCAATATGGAGACGCTTGAATTTGAGGAAGAGACTAGTTTTGCATTTGATGTATTATGATTCATGATTCTCTAATCAACCTTTTTGACTCCTGTTGATTTAATCATGGTCAAGTCTTAGAACATAACCAATGCTTTTGTGTGATTGTTTGCAGATTCCCCTAAACCATAGGCAAAAATTGGCTTACATTTTTCTTTAGGTCCTAATAACCCTATAATCAATAGGGGTATATATATATTTTCACCAACATTATCACCATTAAAAGCCCAAGGTCACAAATCAAAAGCCTTGGAACAACCATTTGATTCATTATATTAGGTGTTTGGGACCTTGTGATGCTTGACCATTGTCTGTCCTTATAGGATAAGTCCTTGGTCTCTTTGTCCTATATAGGATTCAGTAGATTCTAGATGGATCTTGAGAGGACTCATGGTTTTAGAGGAATATGCTTACGTAGGGGCGATCATTGGTGTATGGGCTAGTCTAGCTTGCATCAGGGTGCACCTACATCTTACTACATTCCTAGGAGTCATAAAGTGTGTATGTGCTCTTGGAAATGGTGAATATTCCGTGAATATCTCTCAAGATGACAGTCTCACAAAATCATCATTTCCACATTTCCCAAGGTAGTTCACTTTCACCAATGCATACAGTCCCAAATGTAAAAAAGTCAACTTAGTCTCAAAATGCTCAACAAAAAAATCTAGATGACTTGCCACATTGAAAACTTTCCAAAAGGTGAAGGCATCATCAAGAAAATGACAAACAAATGTGGCCCAAAAATATGTGGGGCTTCCAAGTGGCATAATAGGCGTAGATATTGATATAATTTGACATGCAATATGTTAGAAGTGGTAAAAAAAATGGTTGGATGATACCGAAGTGGCGGGATCTCTAGATTCTTTTAAGGGGTTGGAGATCTCTCTCTGGGCATGATGATGTGGCAAATATGGGTCAAAATATTTCATGTAAAGGGGCATGCATATGTCATTATTTATGTAAAAAATTAGCTGGAAAAAACCTATGTGCCAATCCTCAAAATCTGAAGGGTGTTGAAGATCTGGCCAAGTTGACCCTCTTACTAGTTGTTAAAGTTAGTTGGAGTCAAAACTAACCTTTTGGGAATCAAATGGATTGTTGGACCATTGTGTGGACAACTAGTAGCCATTGCAATAGTCAAATCATCATCTTTAAAATCAAGGAAAACTTCCATGTACCAAATCGAAATTCCAAGGACCCAGTTAAACCAAAGTTAGTGGGGCAAGCCACTTCAACTGGCTATTGAAGTCTTCAAGGTGGAACATTGAGCATCATTTGACTATTATTATTCGTGTTCATCTCTTATGGAATTAATGCAATTGGGACGTTGGATTTCTAAGGAAGAAATAAGCCAAGTCAAACCCCTTAGTGGGAAAATCATTATAATGAAAAATTTGTTTTTGGAATTTACTTAGTCTCCAAGATGTAGATGACAAGTAAAAAATATCATTTTTGAAAGGGAGATTGAACTAGCCATTAAAAAAGAAATTATAAAAGAATAACCTCCACTCTCTTTCAAGTTGTTGTTGATTTATGACATCACTATATGCCATAATAAAGAACTCAATTTTGTGAATCATTGTGTATTAACACTGTGTGGGTTGGTTTTTCCTATTTTTCATTTTCTTGATCATTGTTGTAATTGGTATTGATATAAAAATTCATTCACACTAAGTAAGGTTACACAACAGTTGGAGGAATGATGTTGAGGGGTTGCATAGCGACACAGAAAGGGTGGACTACACGCCAATGCACTTCATTATTTTGTTGCAGGTGGGTTGCTCGAATGATGGTTGGACCAATATTCTAAGAGTTAGCTTCAACCGAGAGAAGAGGAGTATTCCAATCATAATAGATCTAAATATTGAAGATGCCACACTAGGGACCACTACTGGTTGAATCTAGAGGTGTGAAGAAGTTTTAGAAATAGGTGGGAGTAAAATCCTCTATTCAAGACCAGGCCCACCTTACTATCCAAGGTACAAGGTCGACTTAAGTGCAATTGTGGTTCCAACCCCACCATTTGAGGAAATTTCTTGTGGTACAAGGTAATGAACCTTCAACAACCGTTTATTATGTGAGAATCAATTCTATTTATTATTAACATAATTAACTAGTTGGATTTTCAAGTTTTTATCTCTAATAATAAGTTTCACCTTGGAGTTGTGAATAATAAAGACAAGTCTTAGCCAAGGATTAATATACCAATTTTTGTGCTTCAATTGCACATATTTTTCACAATATATTTAAGTTTTTGTTGTAGATATGCACTTTTTCCTTGATGTGACTTTATAGATCTACTAGGATTTTAGAGTTTAAAGCACCTTATAAGTAAATACTTTACTTTGGAACTTTGTAGTTTGTTTCTATAACTAATATACATTACTCGTCTTCCACTTTTAGAATCTAAAAGACATATTTTCCAACGATTGCATAATCAAATATCTTGCTTGAAATTTACTAGGCATCAAATCCAATGGGATTTGATCCCAAGACCTCACATGATCAATTTCCATCTTGCTGGAAATTTCATCTTCTTGTTGGTAAATACGCTTGAGAGTGAACCTACACGGTCCATATAGCATCTCATAGTTTTTTGCCCCTAAATCATTAATCTAAAGTGCTAAGGAATTGTTTGGGTGGCCTTTTTACATGGGAATTTTCTACTATCCATGTGTATTTCTGCAAATTTTATAGTTTGTAGTCACAAGACAAAAAGCAAAATAACATTAGAAACCCTCTAACCAAAGGTCCATTCACATAAATAACTTATATTCAATATATTTTTAGTACACTCAATTTTATTGGTCATACTAATATATTTCTTGAGTTTAAGTGTTATATCTTGTTGACACCTAATCATTGGGATTAGGTGAATCCATGTAAAATAGTCTAAATAGAAAATAAAGTGAATTCGAATATGAAGAGACATTGGGAGATGAAGCCCAAGAGTCTCTCCCTCTTTGTATATATCTATGATCGGCCTTAATGCAAAAACATAATTCATTTGAGGAGTTATCTCCTGGCCTAACATGGTATCAAAGTGAGCTCCATTTTTGGCTTCCCTTTCTGCCCTTGTACCTCCCTTGGAACTCCCTTCTATCATTTTTTTTGCAATCTATCAAATCCCTACATAGAATTTACAATTTATTATTCCCTGGAGCGTGGTGTTGAAAAGAGTACGTTATGTGCTTGGTAGAAGATTGAACGAACCTGCATTATATCAATCTTTAGAGAATTTGCATTACTGTGTTACTTTGACTGTGTTGTTGGAGGTTGCGTTACAATTCTCTGTTGAAGGGTTGTATTATTTGTTGAAGAACAAGGATCGAGTATGTGCATTGGCCAGAGGGTTACTACCTAAAGATGTTGAACATGGTATGTCGAATTTTGTATACGTTACGATGACTGTATATTGGATTACACTCTGTGTTAACCATATTCCATCGGGCTGTCAAGTGTGTTGGTATTATGACACCTCTTTGGTCCTCACACAGTTATATAACTCCACCTTTCGCTTGGTTTTATTTCTCCTCCTAGTTGGTCGTTTTACTTGCAGCAATATATATTAATCAGTGTTACCACCGGTGTCACTCCCCCTCGATCGATGCTATGCAGTGGTATATTATTTGCAATTGGTTAACGCCCGGTTCCCATCATGGCCCCATTATGTAATACCAATCCTCCACACACCATTCTCTCTTGCAGCATCCATACCACCACTCCTTTGCAGATGGCTTGAAACCACTGCTCGTGGCTCCTTGTTGCACTCCTCCCACCTATTCATAATCCACTTAATAACACTGTCTATTAGAGCGTGATTACTCCTCTGCCATACCACCACTACCAATACCGCTTTGGTACCGTCTCCTCCCCATACTCCATTCATACGTTGCCTCCTCCCCGTACCACCCATGTCGCGTTGTCATTACCTCATGGCCTCCTTTAATACTTCCCATACAACGTTACGTTGAACGTTGTCATTACCTCCCATACCACATTCTCCACTTACAAACCCACGATATAACTCCACCCCTCATCATTTTAGTTAATAACTCCCCCACAGTTAATACCAATTCTTGCCCCATATAACCCTTCCCCAATTAATACCTTTGTTGTGTATATATATATATAATATATATATATATATATATAATTGTAATTTTTTTTTAAATTACCAACATAAGTACATTTTTACACAGTACACAGATTTTAAAATGCATTCATTGGTATCTATTGTTGGATTAGTTCTCTCTAGAAAAGAGAACTATCATGAATGATCAAGGAAGATAAAACACACTCTCATTTTCAACGAGTTGTGGAAAGGATTTTGTGTAAGAGAAGGAGATAATGAACCAGCAAAGCCAATTCAAATAAGGAGATTGTCATTCGGGAAAATAAGAACAGAAAGGCCTATGCCTTGATTGCAACATCTATAAATGAAGAGGTGATTTGCCATATATCAACATTTTTAAATGCTTTTGAAGCCTTACAGAAGTTGAAGGAATTGTATGACCCACACTCTGAACTTGAATTTGTCCAATTGATGATTAAATTGTTCACTCTTGAATTGAAAAATGATGACCCTCTTGCTTTAGCATTAGAAGTAAGATCCATTATGCATGATATAAAACCACTCATGTTGAAATAAACATTCCTCTCATAGCTTATATCAAGGCACTATATCCCACATATTCAAATTACCTTGAGTCATTGCAAGCAAGTGGAAACCTCAAGGAGATTACCTTTGATTCCCTTGAGAAGAAGTTTGTTGAGAGAGAAGGCTTTTGGGAAGAAGACATCTCCTCAGTCTTCTGAAGAAGTTGTGTGTCTTGTAGAGAGAAGAATCACGCACAAGATTATTCTAGAGGAATAGGTGGTCGAAGAGGAAGATGAAGAAGGAATTTTAGAGGCAGGGGGTGTTGTAGCGGTTACAACAGCCTCCAAAATTTTGGCCTACATCCAAATTTCAGAGCCTTCCTTGGTTTTTCCCTTGATGGTTGCAAAGACTTGGGTTCATCCCATGAGATCTTCTCGAGTCTTTACACCCTTTTGCTTGATCGACCACCAGTCATCTTTTGGCATGTTGATTGTTATGTCATGCTTGCGATCTTGTTCTGGAAATTTTGAAGGTTTTTCTTTGTGTACAAGAGATGTTTTCGCTCTGTGAACATCGGTCATACTCACACACAAAGTTGCAAGAACTGTCACGCAAGTGTCATCACAGTCATTCGAAGATGTATCTCAAGTGTCGCACTTGTTGCTCTTAACCTTTAAGACAATCTCACTCAGCGCATGTTTGTATTGTTGGTTTGAGGTGTCTTATCGTCGAGTCATGCTAAGTGTGTGATCACAATGTCATATATGCACAAGTTCACTTTCTCTCACACTTAGCCATTTTTCCTAAAAATATTTCGACCAGACAACCCTCCTTCAACCAAACCTCGATTAAGCTGCGCTACGTAGTCTCACCTCTAAGTGGCCCTACTCTACTACCCAGAACTATGTAGAGCTCAAGGTTGTCCTCTAGGGTAGCATGCACTACACAATCCTGGAAGTGAGCAAGTTGCTTGTCTCCAATAACTGCATAGAAGTTGTTGCCAAGTCTGATCCAATGTGCGCTTCCTGAAATATCACTCATCAAGCCTCCCTCTAGTCTACTAGAAACCTGAACTGCATTGTGACCCCGAGTTGCACTACTCTCCAAAACCGCGCAGACATACCCAACTGCTTATCCTGCACTGCTTTCAAAAATTGCACAACCATGTGAGTCAGGCCTTTGTTGCCTAGCATTGCATTGTTCCAAGAAATTGTGCAAGTCTGACTGGCAGGCCCCCCCTGCTAGCTTGCTTTAGGACACTTAACCAAAAGAAAATATTAAAAAGTGATTTAGCCAAAATTTAGGAAAAGGGTCCCCATTATTACTATATGAAATAATAAGTTAAAAATGGGGGTGCTTTAATTTCACTACAATAATGACAACGCACGGGGAAGAACCAATTATCTCTAGTTAAAAAGATAATGAACTTCTCTTTACCCAAAGGTTAAAAGGGAGGAATTCTATTCTATCAAATAGTAAAACATGTCCCATGGGTCCCACATTAGTGATTCAAGCAATATAAGTCCAAAAAGGATAAGTACTCAAAGCATGCTGAGTCTAAAGTCATGAATCCAGATTTTGGGGATATTTAACATTAAAGATTACTTCGTATGAGTAATAGAAGAAGGTGCAAATAGGATTTTTTTGATAAAGAATATATCCATCGATATGAATGGTCTCTAACATTGCTTTGCTACCATCGAGCTTGGTCAATACCCCAATGAAGTTGTCTTTTATGCCATACAAGTATGGCCTCGCTACTAGTGAGCATCCATAGCTCCGACGGGTTTACTTGTATTTCTCATGCTTCCCCTTTTAATAATTTTTTTGATAAACACATTTGCGATGTAAGTTTGTGATATACATGAGTGAAAGAGGTGGGATGGTAAAAGAGACTTAAGCAAATGGATATAATACTTCCATAATGTTGACTCGATATCCTTCCCTACGACTATCAACTCAGAGGCTTTTATAAAGTGGAGGAATGGGAGGGATCCATTGAGTTTAACTCAAAGTCGGTTCTTTCCTTGAAAAAATGAACTATATTAATTAGAAGGGTTGTGTGTTCCTCCATGAAAAAGATTTAAAGTAAGAGGGCTTTAGGATTCCATAAAAATTTCCCTTGAAGGTAAATGAAACGCATTGAAATAGACAGAGTACAAATTTCCTATGTATGCCAATCAATGTTGGGTGAGAAAAATTCCTCCATTTAAATCTTGGCGGAATCACCAAAATCAAAACCATAACGAATAACAAAAGGAAAAGAAATTCAAACTAAAGAAAAATAAGAAATCAACAAACTCCAAAAATGTCAAACGAGGAGAGGAGAATTGAAAGAAAAGCCCAAATTATAAAGACAACCCCAACAAGACTAACTATAAAAATGTCTCAACGAAAGAGTAAAAATAAGACAAGCATGAGTGTGTTCATCTTATGTTGAGATTCAATACATTTCATCTTGTTGAGTTAAAATGAAGCCAAAAGAGAAGTTTTTATCTTTTGCATATTTTTTTGGTTTCATAACAAAGCCTACATGAGAACATCTTGACCATTAAAAATTGGGCTTGAAAAGTAAACTAAAAGTTCAAGGACTCCCCAATTTAGCTGATTTTATGAATATTATAACTGCTCTTCCAAAACTCAAAATCAAATAAAACAGGAATATGAGTGCCAAATCTGAGTTGGTAGGGGTGCAAAGCAATTCTTGAAGTCTTGTAAAACTGAGTTTTATATCAATAAAAACTAAAACAAAGTTGAAACAAAAATGTAAAGAAATGGAAAGGATGAAAGTGGGCATATAAAACTTACCATTGAAAATTTTTGTTTAGTTTTACATGAAAGACATCGATTTTCTCCAACAAAATATAACTTCTCCTTTTGATTGGAATTAGAAACATGAAAAAAATTGTACTCTTGGAAGTTTTCATTGGCCCAAAATCATAACGTATTAAATCTAAATTAAATCAAGTAGTAAAGCTAGAAAAATGATGTCTTGTGTTCAAGGAATCGGAAGTAAACTAAATCCAATAGAAATGAGAATGAAGAAGTGCTTCCCTATGAATTGTAGCAACAATTGTTCTCTTTGTCTTTTCATATTTCATATCAACTCCAAGGTTTTCATAAAATTTCCAGAATCAAGACAAAGTCCCAAACAATGTAACGCTTATGTGTATATGGAGAGGACTTGAATTTTTGCATGATCAATATGGAGCAATATAAGAACACCATAAGAGAATCCAAACATAAATTTACGATGATCAATTACCTTTGTGTGTTCCAAATTTGTTTACCAATTAACTGTATTACCATATTGGTTGCTCAAGAATGCCTTGAAAATAAAATGAGGATGCAGACTAAAATATAATCGAGATGGTGAGATGAATATCCAATAGTAAGATAAAAACCAAAATGTAACCGAGCCACAAGTGATGAAATTTTCATTAGCCAAGAATATTATCGTGAAGAATAAAAAGAGGTCCAACTATAGATGTGATGATGTATGTCCAATGAAGGCACAACAATAAGATCCATGTGCACAGACCAGATATAATGGATATACCTAAAGTCATTGAGTCATCCAGAGAAATGAATGCTTGGATGTTTGTTGAAATTATAATTAAAAATTCTTCCAAGCTCTCAAATACCAGGATGACCTGGAAGTTAGAGTTGAAAAAAGTAAAAAGATATAGAGATAATGAAAGAGGAATCCATGTGAACATAGTGATAGATCGAATCATCAAATAATGAATGAATTGACCAGAGGCCTACAAGGTTACATTAGTCTGATATCTCACTAATCTGAGATATTAAGAGGCTCATTATAGAGGGAAACGGGAATCTCGGAAAGAAATATTGTATTGTAGGTAAATTAAATCTTCCGGGAAAAAGAGTTCGAGGTTCAATAATATGACTGAAGCAGATAGAATCTCGTATAGGAAATCTTATAAACCATTTTGTGATTTAAATCATGTTATGAGACTCTGAGATCACGAGGTCCGAGTGAAGAAAATGAAGTGGGGGGCATTTTCTTAATCAAGCACAATGGGCGTGATAGTCAAGGAAAAAGGCCATGTAGATCTTGGGCTAGAAATATTAGAATGTATTTTAAAATGCTTCCGATAAAAAGTGTTTTCGAGGGTCTGAGGTATTGAATCTCAGATGATAAATCTGATAAGCTTGAAAGTTCGAATTCTCAAGGAAAATATCTTGGAAAATGAAAAGCAGAGGATCGAGATTCCAAGGTTTACCAGTTAGAGGGTCTGATTCATCTCAGAAGAATGAAACATGACTAAAATGGATGTAAGATAAGTGAGTGCAGTGCAAAGGTTTAACTCAAATCGGCAAATGTAAGATTTGGGATGGACAAATATGGATAGAGCACTTTATAACTTGCTGCAATATTTTTTGCAATTTTTCCTTTGCTTATGGACATTCTTTAATTTAACATTGAAGTGCGAGAAGTAGTAGGCCCATGGAAAATCTGAACAAGAAGGAGCCAAGTATTTTATTTTAGCTTCATCAATGAGAGGAAAAATATGATTATTGACTCATCTCGCAAATTTTCAAAGAAAGGAAAAAATAAGAGAAACAACAATACATAATACACAAATTCTGATGAGAAAGAAAATACCTCCCTAAACATGTTGCAAATTAGAAAAGACTAGTTGCTCGTCTTATCTTAGAGCTAATTAAATATGCTAATAAAAATCAAGTCTCCAAAATCAAGAAGCAAAACAAAAATAAGAAGTAAATTATGAAAAAAAAGAAAATTAACAATAGATCAAGATGAACATGTCTATGCATACATGGAAGAATCTGATTGTAAATTTACCTTATAAATCTCGACATTCTCCCATGTATTATCTTTGATTTTGTGTATGTTCAAAATCATCTACTTATTTAATCTAAATTAAATACTAAATTAATGAACTATTGATTTGCATTTACTTCATAATAACATTGAGAGACAAGAGTGGGAAAATAGATCGTATATAAATGCTTGTGAATTGAAAATTGAATTTTTCAAGGGCGCTTGATTGTAAAGATTCTTTGGAACTTCACCATTCCTAATATTATTTGCAAATTTCAACAATGTGATGAAGCTTCATCAAGAAGAATAAGCAAGCGCAGCATAAGTGTAATTTAACAAATAGTACTTTTCGAACACTCTTTGTTAGAGAATGGAGTAAATAACAAGAAAGCATCGTAGACTCATTACATGTTTATTAAAAATCTACAAAAATGAAATAAATACAAACAAGAAAGGAAATCTAAATCTAACTACATAAGGGAAAATATGACTAAGTATAGTCATACTTCCAACATAACCATTCTCATTTTATTCCCTACATGTATGTACAGGTCACACATCAGTAACAAAAATATAATTATAATTAAACCAACAGAAATAAATATGAATATAAGATGTACACTTATTGCAAAGATATTTATAAAATTCAATTTATTTACAATCGCCTTCTCTTGAAGATTTTCCTCCAACCAAATCTCTATGGAATCATAAAAATAAGGATGAATAGTTGATAGAGAATGGAATAGATTACATGAAAGAGAGGTTGAACAACCATGAAACAAGTCATTAGACAAACTATTAGCAATCTTCTGTGAAAATGAAGCTTACAAATGACTTTGAAATGGATCCATGAAGTGTGGATGGAAGCTTAGAGCATATGTCAGAAGATCTTCAATTGAGTTAGATAACTGGTCATATTGGATCAATGCACTCACAAGTGTTGATTCATGTTGAAGATGCATTCTAGAAGGAAAAGTAATTTGATAAAATATAACCATCAAATGGAATTGGAAGATCAAAAGCTCTTGATGGATAGAATCTAAATTTTGAGCTTCTTCTTTACATTCTAGTAATGCACAATGTGAATATTGGTCATTTAATTGCTCAATTTGCCAGCGAATAACATCTAAAAATTAAAAAATGCAAACAAAAAATAAACCTGAGATCAAACAAAATAAATGAAGAAAAAACAATGAAATCAACTCACAATTCACACTATTGTTACGATTAATGTTACAACACAATTGGGACTGATTTGAAACAATTTCCTTCTCACAAGAACTAGCCAAGATAGTAAAATTAAAATAGTCAACGACATCAACATGTGAAAGAGAGAAAGATTCAAGACTATGAATAGGAGTGAGAACTTGATCCTCATAAGAATCATAAGTTGGGATGTATTCTTGAATGTTGAAATAATGAAAATGATTAATTGTTTGAAAATGAGAATTTATTGGAACAATTTCTAATTTAGAGTTTCCTTCATTCTCAAATATGATTTGACTTTGATCATGAGGATTTTATAGGGAGTAAGATAAATCAAAATCCTCAATGTCAAGTAATCATCAAAAATGACTTCGTGAGATTTACTAGAATTCTCTTCACTCTCATACGATGCATAAAAAAAAGAAGGGACATTGAGTACATTCTCATCAATGTCAGAAGAATGATCAAGAATTGTCTCTCGACTTCGGTAAAAAATTAATAGGCAATTCATTCATATTAACCTCTTTGTTTTCTGTAACAACATTAATGCAAAGATGGGATGAATTACTATCAGCAAAAATATCGGGGTAAAGGGAGAAATGAGAGTTAGAGACAATGAAGTTGAAAATATATCTCTTTGCAGACCCTTGCGCATTTTGTCCATTGCAAATTTCAGATTCTTGATTATTCATTTGTCTACTTATGCTTTCTTGAAGATTGTTGCTTGTCTGCGTTGCATTTTGTATTTGATCAACGTGATCATATTCAGAAATTTTTGTAGCTAATTGTACATTATTTTAATCTTCAATTTATGCTTGTGCTCACCAATTTCTTAGCTGATTTTCTCATTTCATTTCATGTTGGTTTTCAGATTTTAAGGCAATTATTTCTTCAAGTTTGTTCTTGGTATCTTCTTGCAGTTGATTATGAAAATTTTCCAACCTTTGAGATTGTTATTCTTATTTCTTCAAGTTTGTTCTTGGTATCTTCTTGCAGTTGATTATGAAAATTTTCCAAGCTTTGTGATTGTGATTCATTAACATGTGGGAATGCATCATGATCATCATTAATGCTATAAGAGGTGTGCACTAAATTCATACATGGTAGAGGCAACTTCATCGTGATTAGTATGCATCTCCATATCAGAATTTTCAATCATGTTCATAGAAGGTGAAGAAGATCATTAAAGCTTGAAATCGTCTCATGTGGACTAGGAATGCAAGGAAGGGAACAAACATATTCAAAGCATTCCATCAATTCAATATCTGAAGGTTTATCTTCAACTTTGAATCTTAAGCAATTTAATCGAAATTTAACAATAAAATCTATGAAAGATTCATTTTCAAATTTTCATAAATCTTCAAGTTCATCACATACCTGTTCATAATCATAACCATCAAATTCATAAAGGATCTATGTGATAAATTAATCCCAAACGTGAATAGAGACAACTAGAACAGATTGACACCATCTTTTGGCTTTTCCCAAGAATGTAAGAGTAAAAATCCTGCATAAAATACCTTCATCAATATCATGAAAAATAGAATTTGTAAAAGTTTGAATAAACTATAAGGCATGATCAAATGCAGAAGCATTATTCTTACCATTAAATTTTACCTTTGACAAGTGTCTTACTATTTCCGGTGGAGTATTGGCGGATGCACGTCCAGAGATACAACTCCAAATGGGAAATTTGGGAGGAGCCATTGTGATTAAATAAAAACTTTAAAATATAAAAACTCCAGAAGGCAACAAGTCGTCAAGCCTTCCTTCTAGTGCCAAAAATGTTGATGGTAAAAAATGACCTCGTCAACATGGAAAGGAGACCACCCAATCAAAGCCCCAACTAAGCTCTTATTTGTTTGATGTAGTGGTTCCGGCTGATTCAATTGGGTCCAATTACCCTCTCTCCCTCTCTATTGGCTTATAGTATGTCTATTACTTGCCAATAGAAAAAGAGAAATCAGATATGCCCTCTTGCAGAGGTCTTGCAAGAAAGTGATCCTTAAGCTGGCTCCATGACTCAACCAAACCACAACTAAGGTTTTCCCCTGCCTAAAAGGACTTTTACAAATGCAGATCTATGCTAATATGCAAGCAAAAACCTAATCCTATCTTGAATTGGAAAATGATAACCTTCTTTCAATTCAAGAGCAGATGAACTAACTAATCAGGGGAAGAGGTTTATTTATATGATTGAATCCATTATATAATTTTCATTAACTAAAAAAGCAGTTCATTCAATTAATGAAAGAGAAAAACAAAATGGGAATGTATTTAAACAATAAATAGTTATTGTTGAATGCGATTCTTATTTAAATTTATTCGTAATAATTCTAATTCTATTCTACTCCTCAAAGATGGCCCTTACGAAACTTCAATAGCATAAAACAATTGACATGACAATAGTGCTCAATATCATAATGCAATACACTATTTAGAACAAGAATTAAAATCAATTGCAGAAATTCTAATAACAAAATGATTAATTTACATCTCAGGCAATAGTGCTCATAAAATGGAAATTAATTAAAATCATATCCAAATCTCATTACAAGAATTTGCAGTCCTTGAGCAGTTTCAACTCCTTGGATAAATTTCTAACAGTAGTGCAAAACAACCTTCTCTTTCAGAACTCAAAATGCTTTGTTTCTCCATAATTCAACTCACAATACATTACAATAGTGCAAATGCATAGAAAGAAAAATCGTAGAGTTTTCTCCAAAACTCAGATCTGAATTTTTTCCCCTCATCTACAGTAATAATCTCCTATTATAATAGTGCTTTAATAGCCTCTAGTTGCAGAGAAGCGGAACCCCTTCCTCCTCCAAATTGTTATATAATTATAAAAATCAAAACTCAAAATGAAGAATCGTTAAGGGAAGTTCCAAATCTTGAATTAGAGCTGAAAATTCCCCATTTTTCTCTTTGTTGGTCCCTTTCCATTCCTCCAAAATGCCTCAGAGCTGAACTTCTCCAACTAATCTCCTGTTACAAAACAGTGAAAACAAAAACAAAAATAAATTAAATTGCAAATTAGAAATCAGAAAAACAAACTCTCATGAAATTTCTAAATTAAAATAAACAAAATTTAAAGAAATTCCAAGATGTGATTGCTTATAACGGATCTGATTAGTCGTTGAATCAATACTAGAGAATGAATTAGTGACAATAGTTTTCCCAAGCCAACGGAATTTGCCCAAACCAAATTAGGAAAATCAAATTTTGTTGCAAATTCATCACTTTGACTTTTGCTGATTTTTTTGGTCACTAAATGATTAAATCTGCTAAATTATCATTCCAAGATTATTCTCCTTAGTTTTAGCTTTCCAATGAGCTATTGTGAGCTTCATTTGGTCAAGTAAATCTTGAGATATGCCTTTGCATAGATGAAGTATTAAAATTATCAGAATTCTAGAAAAATGTTTGTCTGAACCAAATTAGGAAAATTTTAATTAAAAATCCTAATTTAAATTAAATCAATAATTATAATTAACTGTATAATTTTTTTTTAGAAGTGGTTTATGGGTGGCGCTCATCCACGGAAAATTTGGGCAGATCAATCCCGAAGGGAATCTTTTAAAGCCATTCAACCATACTAGCAGGGCCTAACCCCAAGGGCATCGAGGATAATTGACCCTGTGACCTCCCGATAGGCGAAGCACTTAAAAACGGGGACTCGACTAGTTGAGCTAACCCTTGGGGCCTGTAATTATCTGTATAATTATATTTAAAGAATAATTATTTAATTACAATTATTAGATTGATTAATTATATACAAATTAAATTAATTAAACTATAATTACAATTAATAATATACAGAATTTAAAATACATTACATAAACTAATTAATTTACAAAATATTAAATCAAACTATTAAATTAATTAATTAAAGAATAATACAAAAGTGGATTGTCAAAGTTCCAGGGAAGCAGAAGTACCAACTTTTTCGACAAGGTTCGAATCACATATCAGCAATCCATGTATCATGGTTATCCCATTCTGCAAGTTGTGTAATGTAAACGATCTTAGTAAAACCTTGAGTCTATGTAACAACATAGATAAGCCTGTAATTTGATGACGAATTCCATCCTAGGAGGTTTTTTAACCTCGTTGACTACCTGTGTTTCTAGACACAGCTAATCAAAAGAGTTTTTCCCTCCAACTTAAACCCCAAAGCTAGGGCGAAATTTATTGTCGAATTATTAGGTGAGTCTTAGTGTTTTTACTTGAGCTTGATGTAAAAGTGGCTTGGAAACAATTTAAGCTAGTTTTCTTAATTATTTTATTACAAATCACTTGGTTTACTAGATCATATTATGTCACAGATGGGTTATGTGTCTTGATGGTTTAAGCCAAATGTGTATTCCCTCTTTAAGTCTTGTAAATGAAAAATATTATGTATTAGAGGGTTGGAAAGATAATTAAATCCCCTCATGTGTAAATTAATTAATTTTCCTGGTAAAATAACATTAAATACTAAGCCAAAAAATTAATTAATTAGAGTCAAATTTAAATTGTCTTAGGCAAATAAATTCTGCAAATGGAAAAATTTGTGGGACTTGAAAAAGTCATTTTTAAAGGGTCGTCCACCGAGAGAATATTATATATTTCAAGAAAATTTGGACCATTGGACCATGGTGGTTAATTCAAACTCAAATTTTTAAAGAAATTAGCTCAAAATAATTAATTTAGAGTTAATTAAAAATTAAAATGGAATTAAATGATAAGTTTGAAAATACCTCAAAAATAAAAAAAAATCAAGGGCCAAGATTAAAAGATCTTGAATTGTTTATCAACGACTAAGATTATTTTGACAAGGATGAAACAAACTAGCCGTTATTTTTCTATTTGGAGGACTTATCTATAAATTAGAGAGTCAGTTGATTCTCCAGTCATCTTGATCTTTGGCTAAAATATTGTTGTTGAAGCATTTTTGTAAACTATTGTCCTGCTGGGAACTATTTTTTTTGCTATAATAACAGACTTTGGTGTATAACTCGAGGTGATCTTGTTCGTTGATTTATGGTATGTATTGACTACAGGCTTCCTATGTTGTGCTTTATGTGATTATTTTGAGATAATACATAGTATTTGTAGGTACTCAAACCTTAGTCTCCAAGTTCTCAAACTGCGGGCAAAGATCATTTTGTTTGGATCCCTATATTTTATGTAGTGGATTAAATATTCGTTAAGGCTACAGTGAGCATAAGTTTTCTGAAGCATTTCAAGTCATTCTTCAAAGGAAAAATATTAAAAAAAAAACACTCTCTCAAAATTCATTTAAAAACCCTTGTATAATTTGTAAAATAATTTTGCAAATTTATATTGTAAATTATTTTGCTAATTAAGGTTTGGGGATTTTAGTATTTTTGTATATATTTGGGATTTGGGTGTTTTTATTTTTATTTTTGCAGGTTGGAGTAAGGAATCAAGTAAGAGAAGAGCTAGATCTAGGCCCTTGAGGATAATATCTAGTCTCTTGGAAATTTCGTAGGGCTACCCACAGAAGAATTTTCAGAAAATCAAAGAGCTAAAGCATTTAAAAACCTAAGCAAGACTTTCAAAATTTTCAGGGCTTCTAGCCCCAATTTTTCCCTCTTAAGCCTCAATGTCCCTCCTTTAGGAGTCAACGTTTAGATTTCTAGCCTCTTCGAGGCTAGTCATGAGCCTTAGGGGCTACATCCTCCCCTCCTTGCCTTTGTTGCATGCCCTAGAGGCCTTGTGGCTCCCTCTTTGGCCTTTTGTCCTCCTCCATGAGGCCTTTATCCCCCTCCTCGACCTCTTTTCCTCCTCCGCTAGGCCTTCTCCCTCCTTCGTTCTCCCTCAGCCTCCCTTCTTGGCATCCTCTCCCTCTCTTCCCTTATCCACAACCCTCTAAGGGCTTGTGGCTCCCCTTCTAGGCCTTTAAGACCTAGGTCGTAAGCCTTATGTCCTTTCCTAGGCCTCTAGGGCCCTCCTATCCCCAATGCTAGCGTCACTAGGCATAGCGTTGGCCTTGTCTTGACCTTCTTAGGCCTCCTCCGGAAGCCTTTAGCCCCTCTTACCCTGTTTTCTTCTTCCATGGTCTTCCTTGGCGTTTTTCCTTGGTTTTGAGCCCTCATATACCCTAGTTTGGCCCTTGTCCATCTCTGAAGCATTTGAGACTAAATACTTGATGGTTTCGCAGGTTTTGAAACTCAAAAATTGTATTTTTCAAGCAGTTGCTTCATCCCAAAGTTCCAACAAATTTTGAGCAAGGGATCT
Organism: Pinus taeda; assembly: GCA_000404065.3. Taxonomy (NCBI): domain Eukaryota; kingdom Viridiplantae; phylum Streptophyta; class Pinopsida; order Pinales; family Pinaceae; genus Pinus; species Pinus taeda. Next base: position 56,195 of record APFE030933099.1, read on the forward strand.
TCAAGGCCTTGGGCCTACCTCTAAACCCTAAGTTTATCTTTGCTTAATTACAGCAGTCTAATCATTAATGATTAAGCCCTAAATCACATGCTACATGGTCAGAATTGTTTAGATTTGCAAAATTTTCATTTTCATGAGTTTTGGCCACTTGGACATCTTGGATTTGACCCAGATATAACTTTTATTCTTGCTAGAATTTACTGCACACTGAAATTTTTAGATCTAAATTTCTAAAGCACACACTTAATTAAGGTAAAAAAATATTTTAAAAAATCAATTTCGGTGAATGTTTGCTATTTTTAGACATATTGGGCATTGTCTTAGGCTTGATTAGCTTGTTGATCTATCATTGTTTTATTGTTGTAATAAACATATTAGTTTTTGAAATTCATTGAATCATACTCTCTAAAAGCCCTAAAATTTTAATTTTTTCATATTTGAGTGCATGTTTGCTATTTTTGGGCATATTGGTCATTTATTTTTAGTATCATTAGCTCATTAATCTGTGGTTATTTACTTATGTAATTAATATTTCAAATCTAAAAATTTACTGAAGAACACATCTTAAGAAGGCAAACATATCTAATTCTTCAGTTAATTAAGTGTGGTTATATTTTGGCAAGTATATGCATTGTTGGACTAAAATTTACTTCTTGTAGTCATAATTTGTTTACTATTGTCATAAGTTGCTTATTTTTGTCATAATAGTCATTTGTTGTTCATCATAAGGTGATGGGAACATAAAAGTGCCTAAGTGTCTTCACATTTTGTTCCTAGCATTTATATTGTGAAAGTAACTAACATTTTGTGTCTCTTGTGATTTTACATGTTATAAGAATTCATATTTCACACTCACTTAAAGTACTTAAATCTCTTGGAAATATTGGAATCTTGATTGATAAGTGGATAAGTTGGTTTAATTGGCTAAACATCTTGTGGAAAATTCTTGAAGATTGCATTGTATATTTCAGCATTTATCTTATTTAAGATTGTATCTTAATATTGTTAAGTGCTCTTGCCTTAAGATAAATTCACAATAAGTACTTAAGTAACTCACACAATCTTAACTCAAGATAACTTTCACAAATCATCTTGTATTAACAATATTAAGTCTAGATAAAATTAATAATTTACCTCCTAGCATAAGCTAGGTTGATAGAAATATAGGGAAACCCTTATCATCTAGCTTGAGGGGCGTTGGCAACTCTTTGGTGGTTAACACAGTGACTTTGCAGTCGTCAGAGCCACAATCTCTGCAACGCCAGAGGCATCGAGTGATAGGAGCACAACAAAATGTATAGTTAATCATGCCCTAACCTGCTTCCTGTTAGCCTCCTTCCCACAACTTACCTTGGAGCCCAACTTCAAAATAGTTAAGGGAAGGTTACACTTAGACTAGGCATATAACTAAAATTTATCAAGATAACTGCCTCTCACATAGGTCCTAGGTTTTTCATCTCATATAGGTTAGTCAATCATCTCAAGCAGCGGGTGTTCATTCGATCATTTGGTTCCAACAAGAATTTGTGACTCCATTAAGGCACTAGTTTCGTAATTTCAAATCTAACCTAATTAATAATCGTGTTTAAATTCAACCAAGTGGCTAGGGCACTCATTCATGTCTCCCAAACAAGTTGGTTTCCAACTTGTTTTCCTTCACCTCTTTCCATATGGACTACCCCCCATAGCATGTTGTTGGGAGACAACTAGAACGGAGTGGACGGGGGGTCAAAGTGACAACCCCAGTCCTGAACGTTGTCGCGGTGCCTATACAATCCAGGCGACAAATTTCTAGCACCATTGTTGGGGAACAATTTGTTGGACCTTGACTTTACAACAATCTCCGTAATCTTGTACTCTTTCATTCTTCATTCATTATTCCATCAACATCACAACATTTTTAGCACCTTTCTCTCATCATTTTTTCATCTTCTTATCACCTTATCATTCTTCCTCTCACTAATCCTCCCATCTTGTTCATTCTCACATTTAGCACTTGGAAATTTAGGTTAGTTTCCTATTTGGGTGGCGATTTCACTTATTCATCTATTTACAAGAATGTACTCTAAAAGGAATCATAGTAGCTTGGTTAACCCCACTCCCAATCTTGAAAAGGTTCTAAAAGCTTGGTTAAACAAGCGACATTTTAAAGATCATTTAAATTTTCTCGAACATGAAGTTCTCCTTGACCTTCCTCTGCTTTTCATTAATCCTCCAAATCAAGATATCATGGGTGACTTTTATGGGCCTTGCAACTTTGCAAACATCCAGGGGTACCGCATGATCTGCCAAATGAGTCAACTATGAATAGATTGTCAATCTTTGAGGGGAATAATGTTATCAATGTTGAAGAACATATAAAGAAGTTCATTGTGTTCATCTGAAGATATGCTCATTCTACAGACTATAATCATGAAGATGTCGGGATGAAATTATTTGTCTTATCATGGGAAGGTAGTGCACTTGACTGGTTTCACGACAAGGTCGATAATTTGTTTGACTCTCTAGGAACCCTCCTCAACGCATTCAAAGACAAATATGGGGATAGGAGGGAAGGAAAATACTTGATAAAGGAATTCAATACCATTAAGAAGAAAGAATATAAAATAGTGGTAGAATTTAACCAGAGGTTCAACAAATTGTTGAAAGACATGACTCAAGATTATAAGCCTCCTGACAAGACAGCCTTAGAAACGTACCTTGAGGCTTATCATGTAGAAGTGCAGTATGAAATAAGACGAGATCACCTTGTCACTTTAGTTGATGCAAAAAATATAAATGAAGAGTAAGAGAAGGATAAAAGGGATTTAGGAAAGTCAGAAATCCCTGGTTATGAAAGAGGTCATGTTAAAGTTAAAGAAGAGTCATAAACAGTAAAGGAATTAACCCGATTGGTTAAAGAAATGGAAATTCATAATGCCAAACAAATAAGTGACATGCATAATCAACTAATATAGAAGGAAAGGAACACCAAGATGCAAATGCAGAATGTGCCTCCCTAGAATAATAACAGGGGTAACAACAACAATCAATGGTCAAGAAGGAATTCGTTAAACGATCAAAGGCCTCTTACACCACTTTAGTCTACCAGCATGGTTGATGAGTCTATTCCCTTCTGCAAACCTTGTGACAATTTTCATGAGGAAAGTATGTGTGCCTTTGCTAGAAGGATCTTACAGGAAGGTAGAAATCAACGAAATAATGATACAAGTTAAGATGAATCTAATGAAATTTGACGTACCAATATGATTTCTTTAACCTTCTTAATAAACACCTTCAATGAAGAGAAGGACCCCATTACTCACGCATATGGTAAGAAACCCTCTTAGGAACAAGTTCTAGAGCTTGTAAAGAATGAGGGCTATACATATCAAAGGAAGGGTAAAATTCAAAGTTAGAATAAGCAATTTCTCGATGAAAGATACAAATATGGTTTAAACGTGGATTGGGCCACATGGATAAATAACATTAGGATGTTTGTCCCAGTACTTGAACTGTTAAAAATTCCTTCTCAAATGGCATCTTTCTTCGGGGATTTGGGTATGCTTCAACAAAAAGATGACAGAAATAATCACCGGGATGAAGAAATTAAGTTAAAAGACATTAACTGTTATATGACTAATGAAAACCATGAGTCGTTCTTTCTTACTTTGGGCATAAATGACAAATTGTTTCACAATTGCATGCTAGATTCTGGTGCATCTAAGAATGTTATGACCAAGAAGGCCATGGAAAAATTAAACTTAAGGATTTCTAGACCGTACCATAACATTTGTTCAATGGACTCTAGAAAGTTTGAAGTCCTTGGTTTGGTTAAAGATTTACAGGTAGCCTTAGCCGATTATTTGTACATAATCATTACCATGGATATAACGGTCATTGATGTGCCAGATGTATGGGGAATGATTCTCTCGAGGAAGTTTGCAGTTGATTTAGGTGGGTCCATTCAGATGGATTTATCTTATGCCACTATCCCCGCAACAACAGGTGGAATGGTCAGATTATAAAGGGAAGTAGAAAGAAGGTACCACGTGGAAGTACCAAAGAAGTTGGAAAATGGTGAACAGGTTCTACCATAGGAGCATCCGCCTCATTTTGAATCAAGGATATGTCACTTTTTCCACCACCCATCCCCTCCACCAAGCATTAAAAGAAGAAGATTTTAGATTCACAGAGATATGTAGCACAGTGATGAGCAGTCACACCGACCTAAGAGGGTAAAACTTTAGCAAGGGACATCTTAAAAGCAGCCAAGTGATCTACCAGTCAGCAGATAGATGCCCGAGATTGTTCCTCACCGATAACATCTGATGCCATAGGGCATCATTTAGTATAATATCTCTAACCCTACTCTCTTTCATTTTATGTCAATAGATATTTTATTTCACACATTTATATTATGTCCTTTATATTTCAATTTGTTAGAGTAGATTTTCTATTCCAACGATATTTTTTATATATGCATGATGATTTCGATGTTGAATGGATATCTATTTGATGGACTTCCATTTCCTTGGATGTAGAATTATGGGATTCTCATGTTACTTCTTCGAAGCAACATGTCCCCATATGGAGCTAGATGTTACACTCAAATTGTCAAAGTTCCAGGGAAGCGGAAGTACCAAATTTTTACACAGGGATCAGATCACATATAAGCAGTCTGTGTGTTATGGTTATCCCATTCTACAAGTTATGTAATGTAAATTATCTTAGTAAAACCTTGAGTTTATGTAAAAACCTAGGTAAGCCTATAATTTGATGTCAAATTCCAACCTAGGAGGTTTTTTAACCCCACTGATTATCTGTGTTTCTAGACACGGCTAATCAGAAGAGTTTTTCCCCTCCAACTTAAACCCCAAATCTAGCGTGAAATTTATTATTGAATTATTAAGTGATTCCTAGCGTTTTTAGTCGAGTCTGATGTAAAGTGGTTTGGGAATAATTTAAGCTAGTTTCCTTAGTTATTTTATTACAAATCACTTGGTTTATTAAATCATATTGTATCACAGATGGGTTATATGTCTTGAGGGTCTAAGTTGAATTTGTATTCCCTCTTTGAGTCTTGTAAATGAAAAATCTTATGTATTAGAGGGTTGAAAAAATAATTAAATTCCCTCATGTGTAAATTAATTATTTTTTCTCACAAAATAAAATCAAATACTAAGCCAAAAAATTAATTAATTAGAGTCAAATTTAAATGGTCTTAGCAAAATAAATTCTCCAAATGGAAAAATTCGCGGGTCTTAAAAGCGTCATTTTTTAAGGGTCCTCCATCAAGGGAATATTGTATACTTGAAGAAAATTTGGACCCTTGGACCTTGGTGGTAAAATCAAAGTCAATTTTTTGAGGAAATTAGCTCAAAATAATTAATTTTGAGAATTAAATGATAAATTTGAAAATTCCTCAAAAAAAAACCAAGGGCCAAGATTAAAAGATCTTGAAGTGTTTATCAACGGTCCAGATTATTTTGACAAGGATCAAAGAAACTAGCCGATATTTTTCCATTTGGAGGAATTATCTATAAATTAGAGAGACAGTTGAGTCTCTAGTCACCTTGATCTTTGGCTAGAATATTGTTGCTGAAGCATTTTTTGTAAACTATTGTCCGGTTGCGAACTATTTTTTCTGCTATAATAAAAGACTTTGGGGTGCAACTCGAGGTGTTTTTGTTCATTGCTTTGTGGTATGTATTGACTATGGGATTCCTATTTTGTGCTTTATGTGATTATTTTGAGATAATACATAGTGTTTGTAGGTACTCAATCCTTGGTCTCCAAGTTCACAAACTGCGGGCAAGGATCATTTTGCTTGGATCCCTAGTTTTTATATAACGGATTAAATCTTCACTAAGGCTATAGTGAGCATAAATTTTCTGAAACATTTCAAGTCATTCTTCAAAGGAAAAATATTGTAATAAAAAAAGTACTCTCTCAAAATTCATTTAAAAACCCTTGTATAATTTGTAAAATAATTTTGTAAATTTATATTGTAAATTACTTAGTAATTGGGGCTTGGGGATTTTAGATTTTTTGTATATATTTGGGGTTTGGGTGTTTTTATTTTTACTTTTGTAGGTTGGAGTAAGGAATCAAGTAAGAGAAGAGCTAGATATAGACCCTTGACGGTAAGATATAGTCTCTTGGAAATTTTGAAGGGCTACCCAAAGAAGATTTTTTAGAAAATCAAAGAGCTAAAGTATATAAAAAAAATTGAGCAGGGGTTTCAAAAATTCCAGGGCTTCTAGCCCCGGTTTTTCCCTCCTAATCCTCATTATCTCTCCTTTAGTCCTCAGCGTTTGAGTTTATAGCCTCTCCGGAGCTAGTCATGAGCCTCAGCGACTATGGCCTCCCCTCCTTGCCACATGACCTAGAGGCCTTGTAGCTCCCTCTTCGACCTTTTGTCCTCCTCTGTGAGGCCTCTGTCCCCATCCTCAACCTCTTTTCCTCCTCCGTTAGGCCTTCTCCCTCCTCCATCCTCCCTAGGCCTCCCATCTCGGCCTCCTTGTTTCTAGGAAAACTAGTGTCCATTCAGAGCTGCTAGTCCCACTAAGGCGAGTAGCTGTCTTAGAAACAAACAATTCAAAGTTACTTGTGTTTTCCTTTATGAGAGATAGATGAGAGAGAAGCAGAGAGTACCAACCTCAATCTTTCGCTTGGCTCCTTACTTGTTTCCTCTCTCTTTTGATAGAGCTTTCGCCACTCCTTTCTCACTTGTCCCGCTTCAAAGAACACTTGTGGAGTCAAAGCAGCAAAATACCATCAAAGCATAGAGATATATAACCATAAACAATATAGGATTAGATGTACATTAACCACACACATGCATAAACAAATACAAAATTCAGAGATATACAAGTATATGGAGGAAAACTCAAATAGCTTTATTGATAGAAGTAGTAGAAGAGAGGATTACAACCCAGCTGTCTGATCTAGTGCCATCCTCCCAGTATGAAATCCCTCTTCACCTCATGAAAAGACTAGATCACCCAACAATACAATGTCTCACAGAGAAACCAACAGCACTTCCTTACAAAATACAAACTTCCAACCTTTGGATCTCTATGATGAGGGATCCATATATAGATATTTGCAGGGGGGTGAGTCAGCTTCTGGGATTTTGATTAGTGTCATATCTCTGATAGTTCTTGGTTCCACTTGGATATCTCATGATCTCTTACTCACCCCTGGGCAAATTCAGAGAGGCAAGTGTCATATGAGCAATTTCTAAAAGATTCTCTGGGTTTCCACCTAGCAAACTGTCTCTGCCATTTGTCTGCTCTCACTCATCGCACCCTACAGAAGGGCTTTTCAGTATGCATCGCACCCTCTGTGTGTAATAGGTGAGATGCATCGCACCCTCAGCATGGAGCAGTCTATATGGTCCAGTTTTGACTAGTTCTGAGTAGTTTTTTAGGGAGAACTTTTGGGAAATGATGTAATCAGTTGACCTTGATCCTTTAAAGTATGAAAAAACACTTTTAGGGGTTTAGAAGCCCTTGGTTTATGGACATATGTGATTGGGGTTGCAGTGCCCAAATATATCTATAACAGTTGCCCCCTAAAGCATGAGGTCATAAATCTTCTGATGTTGGGTGAAATGCTTTATCATGAGGATCCGAGGTTTTTCGAACTGGAAGGTGACCTGTAATAATATACAATACAATAAATTATTTTCATAATATTTTCATGATCCAACTGAGGCGGGAATTCCCATGCTCAGCTTCATAAAGTCATTTTCATGTACATAGGACAGACAATTGTATGTGTGGTAGACTGATGATTCTGGTAGAGCCATCATCCTTTAGCTTGGATGATTATCTGTGCAGCTATAGAGTACATTGGATGTCTTTATTTTCCTGAATATATCGCAGCCCAGATGGATGAAACTAGATCCGGGGTCTTCAAACTCGTTCAATCTTCACCCGAAGTACAAGTCGATCCATGTGAAAAGATGTTCTGATGTCGAACATGAAAAGACATCGCCTGATTACTAGCCAATGATGTAAGTTGTTAACAGGCGCGAGAGGAATCACCGATAATGATAATGACCCTCAAGGTACTACAGTACAATTCACGTGGTGTGAATACATGAGTCGATGTCGAACACCATGCAAAATCTTTCGGTCGAAGGCTAATGATGTAAACCTGTCGCCGGAAGTGAGAAACTTGCCATTGAGGCATGCAAGCTTAAAAGTACTGAAAGGGTTGTTCCTAAGTCAACTTCTTGGATAATGAGCTGATGTCGATGAGAAGTGACCCGTCGTAGGAGGTCCTTAATGAATCCCACATCTACGACATGAAACGAAGCAAATGATTTTATGGAGATGAAAACAATCTGATGATACAAGGTTCAGGGTGGCAGTCATGAAAAATGGAGCATGAAGGTATTGCAGCAGATGAGGCGTTAGCTGGGTTGATGAATTCTCTGAGCGACTTCTCTTGAACATATCGGCGATACTGAAATGGATTGGTAGCGTTAACCCCAAAAATGGATGGTACAGAGGACCAATGGTGATATGATCGGTGAACGGAATAACCCAACCCGACTCAATCATGGTGATGGAGTGAAAGTGTCATGTTCAAGAGTGACCTGCTACCAATAAAGTTCTTCAAGTTTTCTTCCCAAATTTTCCTCAGCCATTGCTGACTAGTACCTCTTTATTTTTTTCAAGCTTGAGGAGTATAACATATGCTTGTTCTAAAATTTTCCCTTCAGGCAAACCTGTCACTATGTTTTAGCGAGCCTAGTGACAGTGAAACTCGCTCTTGTCCGTATGGACAAGTTTGTCGCTATTATTTTAATGAGTTTAATGACAAAGATAACTCGGTACTTTTCAATTTTAGAGAGTCTGAAAAGAGATGGAAAGGAAACTCTAGTAGTCCTTTTTCGTAGTATAATCTCTTAAGTCCAAAAAAGTATAAAATAATACGAAAGGGATGACTTTTTCGATCACTTTAGCCAGCCGAAAAAGACAAGCGCTCGATCTTTTTGTGTAATGATCCCTCAGGTCCAAAACGATTAAAATATGGAGGAGGGATGGCACTTCAATCACTTTAACGAGCTGGAGAGGCCAATTTCTCAGCAACCTTTTCATATTTTACGAGTCTAAAAAGAGCTTAAAGGAGACTTGTTATTTCCAAACACTTTAACGAGTTAGAATGCTTGACAATCTTTTCACATTTAACGAGTTTGAAAAGGGTTTAAAGAAAACTCAGTACTTCCAAACACTTTAACGTGCCTGAATGCTTGACAATATTTTCATATTTAACGAGTCTAAAAAGGGTTTAAAGAAGACTGGATATTTCCAAACACTTTAACGAGCCGGAATGCTCAACAATATTTTCATATTTAACGAGTCTGAAAAGGGTTTAAAGGAGACTCATTTTTTAGGAACGAGTGATGTTTTCGGGTAGCAACTAGTTCCAGGTAAGTTTGGAACTTTTCAATCACGGCAGTGTAAAGAAGGTGGCTAACAGAATCACTCGTCGCAGCTCTTCCTCAAAAGGGTAAACAAACAAGTGGAGGCGTATGATCGGCTAAAAGGAGTGGAGGTGACGAAAATAACACGACTAAGGCTCAAAAGCTGATAGCAATGCGATCACAAAGGTTATTTACCGAAGGTGGGTTCATTTTTTAATGAGCTTGAACTCTGGGGGAACATATGCCCATTTCTAGGTTTATTTTTTAATGAGCTTGAACTTCGCGTAAACCTGCTTGTGCCAGTCGTATAATAAGGATGTCTCTCATTGGTAGGTTCATTTTTTATGGAGCTTGCCCCATGCGAAACTTTGCTCCGGAACCTTTTGAATGCAAGCTAGGAACGACCAACTACTGTCCTAAGGGTTAATGAACTACTAAGGTTAGGTAGGATAGTTTTGTAGAAACATCTCCTTTACTTTGTCGGTGCCATTTGGCCCTTGCAAAGGTGAATGGTTGACTAGACCAATCACCTAACTTAAGTAGTTGAAGTTAGTAAAAACTACGGGGTTAGAGTTACGTTGGTCGCTTTTCACTTTCGTAAAAAAGGTTTGCATGCTCCCAGGTATAAAGAAAAGTAGAGTTTCCAGGTTACCATATGGAAGTTCTTGCATTAGCAAAAATTGTTTCATTCGCGTAGCAGCCAAAGCACTTCCTTGGCTTTGTCCATCGAAATAAACAAAGGTGAATGGTGTGAGCTTCCAATCACATAACCTTCGACGAGGAAATCTTATTCTAGACTGATCCCATTTTCCTAGATGGACGGGTGTGTCAGATTGGTCATATATCCTATGAGGAAACATATCTTATATCTAGGTTTTCCCGCCGCAGCAGGCTAGGGCGCGTGCCCCCTGGGTTTCGTCACATTCACTGAATCACTCACGATCATCAGGTGGACGGACTGGAGGTTGATGAGACATTCCTTGTGTAAAAAGACCAATTAGGGATGGCATTTGACTAGTAGTCGTGTTTGAACCAAGGAATAAAAGCTGGTCAATGAGCTGGACCATTATGCCTTCATACAAGAAACACATCACTCGAAAGAGTGAGGAAACAATAGCTCCCATGCTATAAATGTAGTCACACTAAGGAGTAAATTGTAATCTAGAGGCCCTTGGACTACCATCACATTTAGATGAACGGTTTTCCTTCTTAAATTTATAGGCAAATTTGGAAGGATCCCTAACAGTCGACTGGTTCCTTTATTGAAGCTTGACAGATTTCGAATCTCAGGCAGAAGAGATGGCGAACCAAGCGCTTTCCAAGCAGTTGAGGAAAGGATACTCACGGAAGCCCCTTCATCTATGATAGTGCTAGCCATGATCATTCTGTAAGCTTGTACTATGATTCGGAATGGCACATTAGATGGTATATGGGGCCTCGCTAGTAGATTCCAATCAAAGGAAACGACAAGATTGCTTAGAGGAGGGACCGAATAAACGGTCGGATCAATCTCTTGAACTGAGGAACTTCCTTCCTGCGATAAATGAATGGATACATTGCCCCCATGTTCATTGGATTCTGTGTTAACAAAAATAATTTGAACGGTGTCGTTCTCATTCTCTTTGGAGACTGTATCATTTGAAGGAGAACCTTCTTAAGGCAAGACTGGGTCGACTCCCATCTCGACCTGTTGACTTTGGTCTGGTGTGTTATAGACATATTTGGGCACTGCAACCCCAATCTTATATGTCCATAAACCAAGGGTTTCTAAGCCCCTAAAAGTGTTGTTTCATAGCCTAAAGGAACAAGGTCAGCTGATTACATCATCTCCCAGAAGTTCTCCATGAAAAACTGCTCATAACTGGTCAAAACTGGACCATCTCACCTGCTCCATGGTCAAGGTGCGATACATCCCACCTAATGCACACAGGGGGTGCGATGCATGCTGAAAAGCCCTTCTATGGGGTGCAATGGGCGAGAGTAGACAAATGGCAGAGACAGTTTGCAAGGTGGATGATCATGGAATCTTCCAGAAACTTCTCCTGTGACACTTGCCTCTCTGAATTCACCCAGGGATGAGTAAGAGATCATGAAATCTCCAAGTGGGACTAAGAACTATCAGAGAAATAACACTAATCAAAAACCCAAAAGCTGACTCACCCACCTGCAAACATCTATATATGGATCCTTCATCCTAGAGATCCAAAGGCTGGAATTTTGTATCTTGTAAGGAAGTGTTGTTGGTTTCTCTATGGAACATCATAGTGTTGGGTGATCTAGCTTTTCATGAGGTGAAGAAAGGCTTTCATGCTGAGAGGATGGCATTGGGTCAGATCAATGGGTTGTAATCCTCTCTTCTACTACTTCTGTCAATAAAGCTATTTGAGTTTTCCTCCATATTCTTGTATGTCTTTGAATCTTTAATTGATATATGCATTTGTATGGTCAATATATATCTGATCCTATACTGTTTATGCTTATAGATCTCTATGATTTGATGGTATTATGTTGCTTTGACTCTACATGTGTTCTTTGAAGCGAGATAAGTGAGGAAGGAGTGGCAAAGATCTGTCAAAGGGGAGAGGAAACAAGCAAGGAGCCAAGGTACTCTCTCCTTCTCTCATCTATTTCTCATAAAGGAAAATGCAAGTAACTTTAGTTTGTTTGTTTCTAAGATAGCTACCCGTCTTAGTGGGACTAGCAGCTCTGAATGGACACTAGTTTTCCCGATAACAAAATGGCGACTCCACTGTGGAGCAAATAGCTTATTTGCTTGTTTCTAGTTTGTTTACTTTATAAACTACAGACGGAGCCTTAGTAGATAAACGCTGCTTCAATCAATCTCTGGGTTAGTTTATGAATTAAACATATAACTTGCAAACATCCTAAGTGCCCTGGTGGTGGCTCAAGTAGCCTCATTAGATCAGCCCCTATGCTTGGTATTCACTGACTATCATTAACTCAGCCTAAATCCCTGAACTAAGCTGCAAACTGTGACCAAAAACTAAGCCAAGTCTCATCCCTGGACCATTGCACTGTCTCCTTTTGACAGTCTGGATGCATCGCACCTCCCGTGTGCTTAGGTGAGATGCATCCATGTTTCCCTGTGTTACAGGTGCGATGATCAGATAAGACTGTTTCTCCCTCCAGATTTTGGTTTTTCTTCATTCTCTTCAGCTTTATTTAGGAGTTTTGTTATCTTTGATCAGTATACCACTGTTGAAACTCCCTTCCTTTGCATTATTCAGCCTCCATTGTACAAAGAATTGTGAATGTTTTTATGTATTTTTCGCCATTTACAGTTCTCAATCAAATTGTCATCTTTTGATTTGAAAGTGTCACAAGTGTTGTTTTCAGTCAAAAAACAAGAATACTCCTCTTTTTGATAGTCGATTACACTGTTACTCTTGTATTTGATTTGAATTAATAGTATTTCAAGTGTCGAAAGCAGTTTTCAATTCAAAATCGCAAAGTGTCGTCCTTGTCCTCCTTTCGTCTTTTGAAAAGAAAATTGTTAGTACTGTCACTTTGAAAGAAAAGATAGTTCAGATTTGTACTTAGCATTCTTTTTTTCATTCACACATTAAGAAAGCGGGACAAAAAACAAAAACCAAAAACAAAAAAAACATGCATGTGCATGTGCATTTAGACTGCTTGTGGAGATTGATTTAGGACAGTGCATCTTAGTGTGTGCTCTCTGCTCTATGTTGAAAAGATTTTACCTATCTTTCCTTAGTAGCTAGGATTTTCATTGCAAAAAGAGAAATAAACGACTATTTATCATCTTAGATTGCATATTTAGGAGTTGTATATCTATATCACACGGTGAACCTTAAAGGCAAGCTTCTTAAGAAAGATCAACTGTAAAATAAGTTTCAATGACCATAAAAACGTTTTGGAACCTAACGCACAACATTTAGAAGTCTAGGCTAGAGACGTATTCGGGCGTCATAAAGCATGGTAACTATCGCTTTCATCGTAGGTTGGGTGATTCCTCCTCTTTGAGATGACAAGTGCCAGTACGGACTTGTGCTCCCGGGTACTGTCGAGTACATATTGGGAGACCACAATAGGCTATATCCTTTATCCTTAGGAAGCCATGTTTGCCGCCCTATCGATTGCAATGCACTAAACATAGCATTCGGGAAGATTAACTGCCATACCGTAAAAAGTATTTTGCAGTTTTGCGATTGGTTTGGTAATCCCTCTGTCTAGATTTCCAAAGTAGTCAATTTCATTCCTTTTCAAACTCCTTAAAAGAAAAGGTCCATCTGAGCACTTGTCACTTCAGGCTCATTAAAAATCGAAGGCGACTAGAGTCATCTTTAGCTTTTTCTCGACCCTTAAAAATTGAAAAAGCAAGTTGTGTCAAAGCGTCATAAAATTCAATTAATTCAGAATAACATTTTCCCCTTTTTATTTTGAGTTGATCAAGTAATCCGCAATCGTGGAAGAAAGTCAATCAAAACCCTGTCGTTCACGGAGACTAACGAGTCAACCGTCTTTGACTCTGGAAACAAAATCATTTCGGGCTAAGTGAACTGATTTAACTAGGTCAAAATCTCTTGGTTTGTTTGAAACTTGTGTTCCAACATCCTCAGAGACTCCAGTTACTCCAACTATTTCTGGTATCCCTGCCTCTATAGAAGAAGTTCCGCAGTTACAAGACGACATTAGAATTGATCCTAGTGTAACAGTAAACACTTCTATTCCTAAACCAGCTCCATCTGGGGTTGATTCGGAAGGTGTTACCCCTCCAACATCTGTCGCTGCAGAGTCTATACCTTCTTCGGCACCAGAAATATTTTACGGACCTGACAGTCTACCTCTTCCGCCTGGACTGATTGCTATAGAAGAAATTACGGAGGATCTTCCATCCAGTACTCCATTGCATTTTTGAACTGGGGTCCACCTAAATCCTTCTATTTCAGGAGTTAGTCTCTCTTCATCGCAAGTTCCTGTAGAATTGCTAGGAAATCTTTTGGATAGACTCGATATGTCTGAACAACCATCGACATCTAGGACTGTGTCATCCGATACAGCAGCAGCAGAACCTCCTGCCACCACTCCGACAATGTTCGTTGGTATACCATCTATCCCAACTAGCTCTCAACCGCTAGATTAAGTCCACCCAGGGACTGTTTCGACAGTATGGTCTGTTCCCGTTTGTTCGTCCGGAATAATATTTGGAATTTCTTATGTTGAGTCTCAGTAAATTGATCCTTCACAACAGAGACAATTTGGGCAGTTCGGTATACAGAGGTTAATCTTTCCTTTGAACACTGGATTGCGCCATATGGGAGGCAATATGCCCTTTCATTGTTCCCTCCGAGAGAACAACCATATGAGAGTTCACAGCAGAATTCGGGTCAAGCTGGAATCACATCCAGTGGTTGGGTGCCAATACTGCCTCAACAGCCAAGAGTTGTATATTCAATGCAACCAAATCCACTTGTATTGAATATCCCCACTACGCCAGCTATTATGACAGTGTCGCAAGTACAGGCGTTGCTTGTTGTATGTCAACCTCAAGTCTCTGAGGTCGTAATACAACAGCCTCTTGTCTCCACGACACAACCACAATCGTCGATTAGTGGCTCCTTAACTGGAGCGACTCAGGCTCAAACGGTTACTATCACCCCTCATCTTGGTCAAACATTCAGTATTGGACAACAGCAAATGGCTTCACAACCATGGCTGGTGCAATATCAACAACCGCAATTCCAACAAGCTTACCGAGGACCTGAGAAACAAGGCTTTACGGATAATGGGCAGTCGTATATTCAAAACAGTCACTATCAATAATATCATAATGGTTATGCCCATCAACCTTATCAAAGTTATCAGCATCAAATACATTATGCTGGTATGCAAAGACCCACTGCTCAGGCAATCCCATCTTATTCTGGGTATGCTTCGCCAAACCTGAATCAACAGTTGCCTTTCGTAGCAACTTTAGAATTACCAGATCTGAATCGACTAACAAATGATCCAATCGCTTATGCCCCTTGGTGGTCGGCGATTCCTCATAAACTTCCATAAGATATTCCTAAATTCAATGGAAATCCGGGTGAAGATCCGTCGAATCATGTGATGACCTTTCATCTGTGGTGTTCGTCCAACACTCTTAATGATGATTCGATTAGGCTTCACCTTTTTTAGTGAACGTTAACTGGTCCGGTAGCAAAATGGTACATCGAATTGCCTAGAGCTTCATTTGATAACTTCAGCGCCCTTGCCACCACCTTTTTAACCCATTTTCAGTTACTAATAAGGTATGAAATAGGAACGGAGCTTCTTACCAATTTTAAGCAGACGACAACCACTCACATATCTGATCATATTCATGAGTGGCGGCATCATCATCGAATGGTGAAAACATATGTTCCTGATCAGCTCCTAGCTGAATGGTTTATTAAGTTATTGTTACCTTCTATTACAGAAGATGTGGCTAAAGGGGGGGTTGTCACTGAAGAGAAAGTCATCGCTCGTGCGCAATATCTAGACTTGATCTATACTCAGTTTGGCACGCTCTATGATAAAATCCCTGATGCTCCTAAAACAGAGTTTTCCGTTCCTCCTCCTCCTAAATCAAACAAAGACTCTCATGCCTACGATGGCGTGATAGGTACAACAAGCACGAAAACCACAAAGGCTCCATCTAAGAAAGCCCTTACGGTTTCTGGTCAAAATGCAAATGAAGAACTTCTTGCCTCAGAGGTTAATGCCGTGTCAACCGACAAAGGCAAAGAACCGAAGCAACCAGGGGGAAAGAAGCAAGGGAAAAGCAAAAAGAAGAAACAGGATGATTCGTCTCCTGAAAAATCTTCTGCAAACCCTTCTAGGCAAAAGAAACTTGTTGGGCCATGTCTCATATGCGATGAAGACCATTGGATGAGAGAATGTCCGCATAAAGCTGAGATTAAGAAATTCTTTAAGAGTTCAAAAAACCTCAGCATTATTGACAGACCCGTTTCCAAACCCAGAAACCAATCTAGTTGCTAGCGACAATGCTTCCCCATCCCAAGTGCTTATGTTGTCCATTTCAAAACAACAAAATGATGCTTTGATGTCGACAAGGAAAAAAGATTACAGGAATCCACAGATGTTGAACAACAAGGCTACTGATCAACCTAGTAGTTCGACAACAACTTCGATCAAAGTTGTGCCACCCATCATTCCTGAACTAACAATAAAGCCGCCAAAGGGAGTAGTAGACAAATCGAAATTTAATCCTTGTGCCAGAGCAGCACAGAATTATAATATAGTAGAGGACCTGGACCAATCGTCATCCGCTATGTCAACACTTGAAGTACTGCAAAATTGCCCCTCCCAAAAGTAGGCTCTATTATCAGCAATAGGTGGGATTGACCCAGCATATTCCAATCTTGTGGCCTTTAATCATAAAGGATATGAACCTCAGTTACCAGCTCAACTCGTTTTCCTCATTCAAGTGAAAGCCCTCAACAAAACTGTTCATCAAACAATTATTGACGAGGGGGCATCTACATGTATTATGTCAATGAGTTGCTATAAAACTTTAGGCTCACCACCATTGTCGCGATCGTTGACGATGTTAAAAGCATTCGATGGACAGACATACACCCCGAACGGGATTTTAAGTAACTTGCAAGTTGAACTGGGGGGAAAAACGGTAGAAATTGATGTTGAAGTTATCGATGGAAACCTCAATTACAACATCCTACTGGGAAGGCCCTGGATTTATGCTATGGTCGTTGTTGTGTCTACATACTTCAGAAACATTGCACTTCCTTTTCGAGGAGGAATTACAATCGTCAACCAACAAACCTTTCTCCCCAACAGTTCACAAGTTACGGGAAGCATTCTGATGATCCACAGAAGCTCTCAATTGCTTCAAAATATCGGAGTAGGCCTGCTAAAAGACTCTACATTGATGGGTACCGTTGCCCTACCGCCTCCAAACAATTTGGCAGAAGTAGCCAAGGTGGGAACCTACAATATGATATCTTCTATTCAGAGGATTTCCAAACATGATGTTAGCATGGATCATTGCCAGGTATTGCCTCCAAGCCCCATAGAAATATTGTAGCAATCAATGTTCTCAGCCTGGCGGGCAAACCCAAAACAATGCTCATCGAGCATTTGGATAGATAGGTCTAAGGAATATGGTACTTCTTCAGATCCTTGGTCACATGTACATTCTACAGATGAAGGAATCGTTCAGTCGATGATGATAGGAGAAGCACCATAGGAAGATTACCACCATCATTCCCATTTTCTGGATTACAACGAAGATTATTCCAGCGACCTTAATCATCCTTCAGTTTTTGATTTCCTATCAAATACTATAAATACGGTGGATTCCGAGTAAAATCTATCCAATATTGAAGAAACTATCGCCATAAATATCTCGATCAAACCAGATGTTGTAGAGAATATTCATGTTGGCAAATCTTGTTCTTCATCAGAACTGGAAGTATATTACACTCTCTTACGCGAGTTCAGAGATGTCTTTGCATGGTCATATGAAGAAATGCCAGGCATTGACTTGAGCATAGTTGAACACGAAATTAAGATGTATCCAGGTGTCAAACCGGTACGACAACGGCTTCGGCAGGTGCACCCGAAGAAAGCCGCTGCCATTAAGGCAGAAGTTGAGAAACTTTTACATGTTGGTTTCATTTACCTGGTTCCTCTAACTGATTGGGTATCGAATATTGTTCCTGTGATGAAAAAGCAAGGATCAATTAGAGTGTGCATCGATTACAGGGATGTAAATCAAGCTTGTCCAAAGGACAACTACCCTATACCCTTCATCGACCAGATAATTGATGAATGCGCCCGATGCAAAATATTTTCGTTTATGGATGGATTTTTCAAGTATAATCAAATAAATATCCACCCACAAGACCAGTCAAATACTACATTTATTTGTCCGTGGGGCACATTCGCATACGGTAAGCTACCTTTCTGTTTAAAGAATGCAGGGGCAACCTTTCAAAGGGCAATGAATTATGCCTTCCATGACATCAAGAACAGTGTTCAACCATATCTCGACGATCTTCTGGCTTTCGGCTCATTCACGAAGGCAGATCGATCATCCGCAACATTTGAGAGCTATATTTCTACATTACCAACACTACAAGATACGACTCAATCCGCACAAGTGTGTGTTTTATGTCAGTTAAGGCCGTTTAGTTGGCTTTGTGGTTTCAAAGGACAGGATTCGTCTCGACCCATGTAAGGTTCAGGCAATCATCGATATGCCTCCACCTTCAAATTTTCTTCAGATTCAAAAACTCCAAGGGAAAGCAAACTTTTTGAGGATGTTCTTTCCAAATTACACCGAACTTGCTAAAGGTTGTACGCATCTTTTGAAAAAATAAGTGCCCTTCAACTAGAATCAGGTGGTGCAAGCTTCCTTTGATGCTCTAAAGGAATCCCTAATAAAAGCATCATTAATGTACGCTCATGACTATCAAAAAGACTTTAACTTGTATCTAGCTGCAGCAGATACAACCATCGCAATGGTTTTAGTTCAAGAAGAGAATGGAATTGAACATCCCATCTATTATTCAAGTCGAAACTTAAATGATACAGAAAGCAAGTACTCCTATGTTGAAAATCTGGCTCTTGCAGCTGTTCAAGCAGTATAGAGATTTCGACACTATATCCTCTTTCCCAAAACTACCATTTTGTCATATTGCAACCCAATGACTTACATTCTGTCACATTAGTTGCCTAGGGGAAAATATTCGAAATGGATAGCTATTTTGAAAGAGTTTGATCTGGAATTTGTAAAATCTAAATCAAAAATATCTCTGGTTTTCTCAAAGTTACTATGTCACTTCCCATCGTCATCCAACGATTCAACATCCAAAGCATCAATCGTGGATGAATCTTTGTTTCTGATATCATTGAGTGATCTGTGGTATGGAGATATAATGATCTATCTCCAAACCCAAACATATAGGCCTAATACCTCTCACTTAGAACAACGACATACTTGATACCAAGCAAAAGACTACACGATCGTCGGTGATACACTTTACCGTCGCGGTATCGATACAGTTCTGCAAAGGTGCCTCACCCATGAGGAGGCCGAAAAAGTCCTGAATGACTGTCATTCAGGCGTGTGTGGGGGGCATCAATCTGGTTACGCTACAGCACAAAAGATTTTACGAGCAGGTTACTTCCAGCCAACAATTGTCAAAGATTGCATAACCGCAGTCAGAAGTTGCCATGCTTGTCAAATCTTTGACCACAAAACCAGAATACCACCCGCACCTCTACATCCAGTAGTTGTTGTTGGGCCATTCACCAAATGGGGAATAGATTTCGTGACATGTAACCCCACCTCGGCCGGGGGGCATGGGTACATCATAGTCACAGTTGACTATTTTACAAAATGGGTTGAGGCGATGCCTACATTAAACAACAGCGGTGAAACGGCTGCTCTTTTCTTTTTCAATCATGTAGTCTCCAGATTCGGTGTTCCACAAGCTATAGTCACAGATCATGGATCACATTTCTGCAATCACATGATGGTTGAATTGGCTGCCAAATTAGGATTGTCCCACGACAGTGCAACTCCATATTATCCGCAAACTAATAGGAGAGTTGAGGCGATCAACAAAGTCCTGAAGCGCATGCTGCAAAGGATTATTAGAGTTCATAAACAGAGTTGGCACCTAATCTTGTACTGAACCTTGTGGACATACCAGACATCGGTAATAAATGCAATCGGATTTACACCCTTTCAGCTGGCGTATGGCTTGGAAGCGGTCTTACCAGTTCAATGCAAAATTTCATCTCTTAAGCTCGCAGTCGACCTTCTCCCCGGAACTTCAGAGGAAGAGGCTCGTTTCTTGGAATTAATCCGACTAGATGAAACCCGTCGTGACACCACCTTGGCTAATGAAGCGCATAAGGAACGATTCAAGGCGCAATTTGACAAGAATGTCAAACCCCGTGTCTTCTCAGAAGGTGACCTAGTCTTACTTTACGATCAGGAATCCGATAAATTGGGAGCAGGTAAGTTCCAGTCTCTGTGCGTGGGTCCCTATATTGTTAAGCATGTATTAGCAAAAGGAGCCTATGAGCTAGTAGATTACGATGGGATTCCACTGTCGCAACCCCGAAACGGGTTGTACCTTAAGCATTACTATGCTTGACTAAGTGTAGTAATCTCTTCATATGCTTTTGTTACATTTTTGTTTTCGTTAAGAGTGATTGTTTTGGTTAGGTAATCCACTTTCGCATTTGTTGCAGATGTCGAACCTATTAGAATCATTTGTTGGATACGCCGACAGAGTGAGTCGTAGTGCGCGGAACCTATCTTCTGCAGCCTGGGCCATCTTTGATCAAAGCGGCAAGTTAGTGAGTTTCAGAGGGGTATGTATTGGTCGGTCAACGAACAACATCGCTGAATATAGTGCATTGATAGAGCTCCTCTCTGATGCCATCGCGTATGGCATACGTCGACTTGTCGTCAGGCTAGACTCACAACTTGTCATTCTACAGCTTACCGGCATCTATTCTGTTCGGAATCCAACTATCTATCGTATGTTCCTAAGGGTCAAGATTTTGGAAAGGCAGTTTGATTCTATTCAATATCAACACATTTCTAGAAACTTAAACACATTAACCAATTCATTAGCAAATTATGTGTTAGATAGACATTTGCAACATTTATAAAAGAAAAGCATTTCATCAACATTTGCATCAGGAACATATAACTTAACCAAAATAAGGCTCCGAAAATCAAAAATATATATAATTGTTTATAGTTTTTCACATAATGTTCTGTGTCCTAGACAAAATCGATCATATGACCCAAAAACTCAGGAATGCAAGGAAGCACCCTAGACTAATGGTGTTGGTGATAACAAGTCACTGCCTGTGCAATCATGCGTAAGAGCCTAGTCCGTCGACTCGGTACGCCAGTAGTATGGTGTTGTAATCTCAGGGGTAACTCGTCAATCCTCACATCCAGAATATCGAGGGTGAGGCCCTCAATCTGATCCTGCAATACTACAAGGGTCTCGGCTACATCCAGATCACGAAGGACAGCCCTCCCTACAGTCTCTCCTGCTGGAACGGCATCTGCTACCCTCGAGCGCACTGTTGGTCACACTGGTCCAATATTTGCATGAACACATGAGTTTTGATTAGCCTTGATAGACATTTAAAAAGCACAAGAACATTATAAAAGCAATAAATGAAGACATGGTCAAAGATTTTTACCTATGACACCCCACTGCTCACCGGCCGGCAGCACCAAATCTGGGTCACCCCGGAAATCCATCCCGACATATGGTTACTTGGCATAAACCATCTGCTAACGGTTGAACCACTCGAAGAAGGCATCAGAGAATGAAACCTACGATTGACCAACATCTCTGGCCATAAGGTCAACCCATCTCTGCATCCGTGGCTCAGTCGGTGGTGGCAGACCGAGTGAAATGTACTATGGCTGCATCAATGGAATATTCTCTAAGGCAAAAGCGGGCAAAATAGAACCATAACCAAAGTTCTTGGATCTTCCATTTTTTACCTTGGTAAGTTGTTATTTTATTGCCGGAAGTACTGCATCACACCAGTTGGATACCTTTAGTTCAAGGCATTCCAAATTTCCAAGGCATACTGCATATAGGACCTGTTGGCCAAGTGAAGAGCCACGCTGCCAGCCAATCTAGCAAAGGTAAATAAGATATTCCTCAAGGACCGGTCAAAGGCGTCTCTAATACTGATCTTGTTGTCCCTGCTCGGCTGAGATCCATTTCTACAGTATCGGTGAATATAATCCCTCACGGATTCGCCCCCACGGGCGGAACCTGATAATGAGAGAAGGGCACCACGCCTCGACAAATCGGTCAAGAAGTAGATATCCTCAACAGTCAAAGGGATAGATTTACCTCTAATCTGGAACACTTGGTTGGTAGGATCCCATGCATCAAGGAAATATTGCAACAAGTTGATTTGTTGTCTCATGCTAGATATGTGGAAGAACTTGAGCAAGCCACAGTTCCACAATGCAGTTACCGTACCAGGATCATGTAAGGAAACCATGTCCTCTTCTTCATGCTCACATTCATGCCATGTAATGACCATCTTGCTCTGATGAATCTCTGAAAAACAAACAAGAGAAGAATTTGGATCCTGATTTGGCAAAAAACAGGCAAAATTTCCATGAAAAATCAGTGCAAAAACTTTCCTCATTGCGCCGATCGCACCCTAGCTGTGTACTGGGTGGGATGCATACTGACTGGCCGATGGCCAGCCCAGTATGCATCACACCTTTCGATGTATACTAGGTGTGATGGGGAGAGAACGAAATATTCAAACCCTCGAGGCTTAGAAAAGCAGGAAAACATGCACAGAATCAGAAAAGGAAAGAATGCAATTGAAGAGCTCAGGTTTAGCTCCTACCTGGTCTAGACGGCGCCAAAAATCGTCCACAGAATTTCCCGGAATCAGCTAATGAAAATCTAGAGGGAAATGCACCTCTAGAGCTCCAACAATCCCGAATTTGAATGAAATGGTAAAATGAGAGGTAAAAACTACTTTTATGTTATTACTCATGTAATTCAAGTAAGGTATTAGTTTTTTAACTCATTTTTTCAAGCATGTATTTACATTTCTAATCAGTTTGATGGAGAAATTGAACAGGTAGTACGACCGTCAAGAGAACATAGTGTTAATGGTGAATCGAACATCTTTGACTATTATCACGAGCAGTTTTACGCATAGTTCAAGCTTGTTAAAAAATGAACCTAGCAATGAGCATATGTTCCACCAGAGTTTTAAGCTCATTAAAAAATGAACCCAACCTTCGGTAAATAACCATTGCGATCGCATTATTATCAGCTTTTGAGCCTTGGTCGTGTTCTTACCATCACCTCCACTCTTTCTTAGCTGATCATACGCCTCCATTTGATTGTTTACCCCTTTTGAGGAACAACTATGACGAGTGATCTATTAGCCACCTTCTTTACACTGCTATTATTGAAAAGTTCCAAACCTTACCTGGAACCAGCTGTTATCCGAAAACATCACTCGTTCCTCAAAAAATGAGTCTCCTTTAATCTCTTTTCATCTAACTCATAAAATATGAAAAGATTGCCGAGCAATTGGCCTCTACAGCTCATTAAAGTGATTGGAAGTGCCATCTCTCCTCTAGATTTTAATCTTTTTGGACCTAAGGGATCATTGCACAAAAAGATCGAGTGCTTGTCTTGTTTGGCTCATTAAAACTATCGAAAAATCATCCCTTTCGTATTATTTTACACTTTTTCGGACTTATGGGATTATATTACAAAAAATGATTCCTGGAGTTTCCTTTCCGACTCTTTTCAGACTCTCTAAAATTGAAAAGGATCGAGTTTTCTTTGTCGTTAAACTCATTAAAACAATGGCGACAAACTTGTCCATGCAGACAAGAACGAGTTTCACTGTCGCTAGGCTCGTTAAAACATAGCGACGGGTTTGCCCGAAGGGCAAATTATAGAACAAGCATATGTTATCCTCCTCAAGCTTGACAAAAATAAAGAGGTACTGGTCAGAAATGCCTGGGGAAAAATTGGGAAGAAAACTTGAAGAAACTTTATTTGTAGCAAGTCGCTCTTGAACATGACACTTTCACTCCATCACCATAATTGAGTTGGGTTGGGTTATTCCGTTCACTGGTCATATCACCATTGGTCCACCGTACCATCCATTTTTGGGGTTAACGCTACCAATCCATTTCAATGTCGTCGATATTTTCAAGAGAAGTCGCTCAGAGAATTCACCAACCCAGCTTGTGTCTCGTCCGTTGCAATACCTTCATCCTTCATTCTTTCATGACCGCCACCCTGAACCTTATATCATCATATCGTTTTCACCTCCACAAAATCATTTGCTCTGTTTCGTGTCGTAGATGTGGAATTCATTAAGACCCTTCTACGACAGGTCACTTTTTGTCGACATCAGCTCATTATCCAAGAACTTGACTTAGGAACAACCCTTTCAGTACTTTGAAGCTTGCATGCCTCAATGGCAAGTTTCTCACTTCCAGCGACAGGTTTACATCAATGGCCTTTGATCGAAAGATTTTGCGCGCTGTTCGACGTCAAGTCCCATTTTCACACCACGTGAACTGTACTGCAATACCTTGAGGGTCATTATCATTATCGGTGATTCCTCTCGCGCCTGCTAACAGCTTACATCATTGACTGGTAATCAGGTGATGTCTTTCCATGTTCAACTTCAGAACATCTTTTCACATGGATCGACTTGTACTTAGGGCGAAGATTGAACGAGTTTGAAGACCCCGGATGTAGTTTCATCCATCTGGGCTGTGATATATTCAGGAAAATAAAGACGTCAAATGTACATCATAGCTGCACAGATAATCATCCAAGCCAAAGGATGATGGCTCTACCAAAATCATCAGTCTGTCATACATATGATTGTTTGTCCAATGTACATGAAATTGAATTTATAAAGTTGAGCATGGGAATGCCCACCTCAGCTAGATCATGAAAATATTATAAAGATAACGTATTGTATTGTATCTTATTACAGGTCACCTTCCAGTTCGAAAAACCTCAGATCCTCGTGATAAAGCATTTCACCCGACATCAAAAGATTTACGACCTCATGCTTTAGGGGGCAACTGTTATAGAGATATTTGGGCATTGCAATCCCAATCTTATATGTCCATAAACCAAGGGCTTCTAAGACCCTAAAAGTGTTGTTTCATACCCTAAAGGAACAAGGTCAGTTGATTACATCATCTCCCAGAAGTTCTCCATGAAAAATTGCTCAGAGCTGATCAAAACTGGACCATCTCACCTACTCCATGGTCAAGGTGTGATGCATCCCACCTAATGCACACGGGGGGTGCGATGCACACTGAAAAGCCCTTCTATGGGGTGCAATGGGTGAGAGTAGACAAATGTTAGAGACAGTTTGCAAGGTGGATGATCATGGAATCTTCCAGAAACTTCTCCTGTGACACTTGCCTCTTTGAATTCACTCAGGGATGAGTAAGAGATCATGAAATCTCCAAGTGGGACTGAGAACTATCAGAGAAATGACACTAATCAAAAACCTAGAAGCTGACTCACCCACCTGCAAAAATCTATATATGGATCCCTCATCCTAGAGATCCAAAGGCTGGAATTTTGTATCTTGTAAGGAAGTGTTGTTGGTTTCTCTGTGGAACATCATAGTGTTGGGTGATCTAGCTTTTCATGAGGTGAAGAAGGGCTTTCATGCTGGGAGGATGGCGATGGGTCAGATCAATGGGTTGTAATCCTCTCTTCTACTACTTCTATCAATAAAGCTATTTGATTTTTCCTCCATATTCTTGTATGTCTTTGAATCTTGAATTGATATATGCATTTGTATGGTCGATATATATCTAATCCTATATTGTTTATGATTATAGATCGCTATGCTTTGATGGTACTATGTTGTTTTGACTCTACAGGTGTTCTTTGAAGCGGGATAAGTGAGGAAGGAGTGGCAAAGATCTGTCAAAGGGGAGAGGAAATAAGCAAAGAGCCAAGCGGAAGACTGAGGTTGGTACTCTCTGCTTCTCTCTCATCTATTTCTCATAAAGGAAAATGCAAGTAACTTTAGTCTGTTTGTTTTTAAGATAGCTACCCGTCTTAGTGGGACTAGCAGCTCGAATGGACACTAGTTTTCCCGATAACATGGTGTGGACTCAGAGGGTTTATCTTCAATGATAGGAGTTTCGACCGACAATAGAGGTGTGTCAGTCGGATTTTGAACTAGTGATGGACTCAGCAAGAGTTTCTTGTATCCAGGAAAAGACAACGGTGGAGGGCATGATCACCTTCACACAGCCTACAAGGAAATTTAGATCTTCCTTTCTGTCCATTGACTTCGTTTTCACTAGTTGATGGTGTACTCTCAACATGATCGACAAAGGTTGAAGACACCAGATTGTGCAAGCGAGGAGACCAGTCCCTTAGGATCCGTGGGATGCAAGGACAATCTCGATGATAGTGGTCTCCTTTGCAAATGACACATGGAGATTGTTGGTACCATTCCATTACCATCTTTTTCTTCTAAAAACATCATCATTTGTCTATCTTTTTCCTCCATAGACCCCTTTATATCCATCAAAATTGATTAGTTAATAGCATTATAGTTATTAGTTTGCATTAAAGTTACTTTATGAATTTTTATGTTAGAAATTAGGAATTTTCAACAAAAAGATTACAGGAAGTCATAACATCCTGTAAATGTTTATCATCTGACACATGGCATGACAGGCAAGCCAAAGCAATGGATAGGAATGAGATCCTGAATGTACATGCATGGAGAAAAATCGATTTTACAGCAAATCAAAAGCTCCTGGTTATGCGGTCAACGTTGGGTCAAACCCCAACCTTTTGGTTACAAAGGCAGTAAAAGCCATGGTTTCCCAAACCGGTTTCGTTTTTTCTTTTTCGGAAATCGGTTTAGATTAGAATGACCAAAAATCACTCCATTGTAAAAGAAGAAACATCTGCTTAATGAATGTACATTCGATTCAGATAGGGAGGCAGATAAAGACTAGTATTATTTTGTTTTTCAAAAGACAGATACGATTATTATCTCTGTGTATCGTTTGAGAACCGAACTCCTGTATGTGATTGCAATCTTCAGCGCTTAAATATAGTTACGGTTTTAATCCAGCAGTGTCTATGCGTTAATACTCTCGTTTCTTGAGTTTATTTCAGTGTACCATTGAAACATGGACGGGCCCTGCATGGATTGGTATATTGTTAATTTCGTTTCCTTAGCAGTTTTTGAATTTGAATAGAACGCATAGTGTTTAATGTTATTTCCATGTTTATGACTTTGTTGATTTGATTATAAATTCTCACAAATGGTATTTATGGTGATAGCTTGAAGATTTTATCATTAGATCATTGAACCAGATCTTGTAAGAGATTTGATCCATCGTTATATTTTAAAGCATCTCCATAGACTCTGTTTTTATGCATTTAAAAGTCAGTGTGCTTTTGATTTTTCATTAATGCTTCAGTGTTAACTAGACAGAGCTTTTCTGCATAGCATCCTTGTAAGGGGATTAAAATCTCAGTCTAGCTATACGTTGTATCCTTAGGACAGTTAGATAACTTAGGTGATTTGAGTGTTAAGGTGAGAGGAAACATATCTTAACCTTCTGTAAAGAAGTACTGTAGCCTATCACAACAAACACTTAGTTAGGAATCCTTTATGTCTATAGATTTTAGACACATGCCTCGAAGTTTACTTACCCTGGTCGATAATAAATCTAGTCTAATCGAGCACCCTACATTGGCCACTACATATTGGCGTCGTTGCCGAGGAGGTGTAGTTAGAGGATTTCGGAGGAAAAATATATAAAAAAAAAAAAAAATAATAAAATAAAAAAAAAAAAAAAAAAAAAAAAAAAAATAAATAAATAATAAATAAATAAATAATTAATAAATAAATAAATATATATATATATTATAATTATTATATAATGTAAATCAACAAACACAAAAACACAACATAGATTTGACTGTCACTTTAGAAATCATGTTTGCTTATGCCTAGATCTAGAGATAATAGAGGTAGATTCACAAAAAAACCCCATCCAAAAACTAACCTATCACCAGGAGCAGACCCTTTGGGAAAAACTGAACACACAACACCAGCTGAGGAAACCACCATACAAAGATTAGAGGATAAACACAAATCAGGCCAAAGACTTACACTTATTGAGAGACAAATCCTATTGGCACACGAATGTCAGAAGAAACATCTCCTTGAATCTTCTACAAAGAGAGAAAGTAGAAAAATAACTCAAAAATTTCTAGAACAACTCTTTGGAACGAGTGATACTGAACAAGCAATCAAATCACCAGAGGAATCTATAAAAATGGCTTAGCAAGGAGGAGGATCAGCAAGAAGACCCACTCTTGAACAACAACACGATCAAGGAGAGGAGGAAGAATCAACCTTTAAATTTCCTATCCACGAACCAGAAGACAATCATGATGAGGAAATAAAAATGAAAAACATACCTCCTTCTGTGTTACCAAACTTTTATGGTATGGCTTCAGAAGACCCAAATCCATTCGTGTTTGAGTTTGACATTGTATGTCGAACATATGGTTACATAGATGATGCCCATAGGCTTAGACTCTTCCCAGCAACATTAAAGGCATCAACACTAAGATGGTTCATGGGACTTGGTGAGCATGCAATAACTGATTGGGATGGCATGAGAAGAATATTTCTAAGGAAATACCAACCTTATTGTAGATCAAAGGATTCTAAAGATGATAACTTTAGGATGAATCAACAAGAGCATGAAAGTCTAGAAGAGTACTTGGAACGATTTGCTTACAATTTACAAAAATCAAAACATTGATCCATAACTCTTGATCTCATTAGAACAATATTTTTGAAGGGAATTCGAGAGGAATACTTAGATGATCTTAATTTGGTGGGCAAAGGTGATATTTCCACCTTACCTTTCGAAGAAATTGCTTATCTATGTGAAAAGTATTCTAGGAGCAAAGCAAAAATTGGAAAGAGAACCATATCATCCAAAGCCACAAAATCTGCTTCAGCTAGTGTCACACGAGCTGAAATAGGAAATTTGTTAGAGGAATTCAAAACAGATCTATTGAGTACACTAGGGACCCAAATTGACACTCTTAAAGCTAAGAAAAGACAAGAGGAGGAAGATCAAATGATGGCTATCTTTTGTCCAAAATGCCGGAAGAAGCATGCCTTAAAAGATTGCCCATTAGAGAATATTCAAGTTTGTGCCTTTTGTACTGAAAATCATGATATATTTCATTGGTCTAAAGTTAAGGTTTTGCAGAATTGTAATGTGGCAGCCAATACAGATATGGAGAATGTGTATTTTATGGGCGCAAAGAGACCATGGCAGCCAAGACCTCCACCTCAAGGTATGTTCCCAAACCAGAATTTACAATTTTCTGCACATGATCAGATGTATGCTCAGAATTCATGGAATGTACCCATGCCATGGCAGCACCAAAGTTACCCACAACAACAATGGAGACCATCTCAGCAATACTCTCAACAATATCAACCATACCCTCAACCATACCAACCATATTCGCAGCCATATCAACAATACCATCAGCCATATTTGCCATATCCTCAGTCATATCAGCAATATCCTCAGCAGCAAGTTGTTTACCCACATCTACCCCAACCCACTCAACAAGCATTGCCTGCTCCTCCACCAATGAATCCACCACAATTACAACTTCCATCTAACCCACAACCTCCTAGACCTACTCAAATTCCTGCTCAACCTATACCAAATCCAAATAACAGAGCAAAGAGACCAGCTTACAATGTAGATGAGGGACCCTCATATCCCACATTACCCTTGCAAAATATCAATTTGAGGTCTCGTAAGGTACTTCACAAAGAATCTCCAGCAGCTGAAAAATAAGGAGAAAACGAGGAAAATGAAAATGAAACTCCCATTCAAAGGAAACCAAATGATGATATCAAACATAAACAAATGCAACCATTGCATCCACCACCTTTTCCAAACCGATTGGTCCAAAAAAAACTTCCCATGTCTATACCACAGTTTGATGTTTTAGATGAGCTAAAGAATGTCTATATAAAAATTCCA